>CM055275.1:40935442-40982116 GCA_029237695.1 Conchocele bisecta
CTTGACCAGCAACTTAAACCCTGACAGTGGTATTTAGAACCACTTTATTTGACATACTTTCAACATTATGCATATCCCAGCAAATAGCAGTTTTTGCTTAAATTTGACCATTTTCCGCAGCTTTTGGGTATCTTTGAAAACACATTCAGGAAGCACAGTAAAACAACAAAGACAGATATATTGGTTGTATTTTATTATAAATTGATCATTCTAGTAGTACAGATCAGAAAAAGTGAAACGGCAAAAGGCGTCTGCATGCTTAAGGTAGCAGTGACCAGTTAGCCTGTAATTTCGCATTTTGGCACCGGTGAAATTTATAAATATTGACATTCCCGCTGATTAAAATTCACTTTGATCCATGGATTATTTTTACCTACATAATTTTAGATTTTTATGTGATTTTATATCATATTATTGTTTCAATGCTAGTTCCAGGGTCACCTGAATATGTTCCCATGGTCTGAAATTGGCAGACATACGAAACTAGGGCTTTTCCTGTAATATTTAACAAAAACAGCCATATTGTCGAGTGCCTGCAGTCAACAATTGTTTGAAGAAGAAATGCATGGATGGGAACTGGTGTGGCCCATGTCAGTTTGTTTGTTTTTGGACAGTGATTGAGGAATTCAGTAGCGTTTAGTATGTAGTTCCGCAAGAGACGTGGCCTGGCATTGCGAACAAATGCTGTTTCAGCCTCGGAAATTGCTGATTTTAAAGAGCTCGGCCTGAGATATTTCCCATTCCTTCATAGGTCATAAACAATAATGAACTGAATCATTTGCTACTGTGTGAATGCTTTTAGTGTACCTAGTCCAGGAATGTTAACAAAATGAAGGTGGCTCTCTTTTTGTTTGAAAAATTGCATAAAATGAAATTTGTCACAGGGCCATGATGAAAACACGTTCATAAAATCATGATATACCCCTTTAACTGTGACAATATTGTTAATACATGTACAACTGTGACAATATTGTTAATACATGTACAACTGTGACAATATTGTTAATACATGTACAACTGTGACAATATTGTTAATACATGTACAACTGTGGCAATGGCAACTGCTATCCTGGGGACAGTTTCCATAGTTTCAATAAATGTGTTACGATAAAAAATAAAAATTTACTTAGCACATTCATTTAAGGCCGGGTCAATGGGTTTAGTACTAAATCCCATATATTCAAGTACATGTACAACTGGGGGGGGGGGGGGATCCCAAAATCAGAACCGAATATTTACAATAACAAAACTATATATTCAGCCCTGAAATCAAAATAATCCTGATCTGATGCCAGGTCCTCGCCACACCAGAATCACTTGGCCCCTTCCCAAGAGCAGTAGGATCAGTAATAATCTTACTACTTTTACAATGAGCAATAACACAATTGAACGCCCAGGTAACTAAAGAGCAAAATATAAAAACGTACCTGAGGGCCAAACCAGGCAAATCGTGATTCCTATAAGGTGGAACCCATACCGTTAATTTACGCCGTCGCATTCGCCTGACCACCACCCACACTATTGTTTTTGCGAGCAATGTAGTCCCAGATCGATCCGTATAGTCTGATCAGGTCCTACAATGTTCAATATCACGTTTGTAACTTGTGCTCCAGATCAGGGCATACACTGTTCAATACTGTATAGTTGTTGTGAACTATATAGTCCCAGATCGAACTGTACTTTCTCATCATGACTTCCACTGTTCACTGTCTCATTTATAAACAGTGCAGCTCCAAATACACTGTCCACTATAGTTTTTATGAACAATGTAGTCCCAGATCGATCTGTACAGTCTGGTCAGGGTCACACTGTTCACTATCTCATAATAAGTCGTGGCCACAAGATAACTGAACAATCAGAAAGTGCGTGACATATTTGTAGTATTTTCTGATTGGACAATTATGTCGTGGCCGCCAGATAATTTAGGTGTGTTTTTCTTTTATTTGAGCAGTGGCCACGAGATAAGAAGCCGTGGGCACGAGATAATTAAACAAGAAGTCCATAGATGGCCCTAATTCGCTCACCTGACACCATGAACACCAGAGGAGAATGTGACATTGAGTTCATATGTGTTGTATGCAAAATGTGCTATTTTTAGATGGCGGTCATCTTTGATTAAGCGATGACTCTCATCTTACCAAATCTGAGAATGCTTCACCCAATGACCTTAACTTATTATGAAGTTTGGCCAGCAACGGCCATGTGGTTCCTGAAGAAATGATGTTCAAAGTCTCGAATAAATGGACCTTTTGGCGGCCATCATGGATGACATCATCTGACGATTCGAACAAATATTGCACCAGAGCAATCGATTCATAGATACCTTCAATTTGATATATGACACGAGCATATTCAGTCAAAAATAAAATTTGACGCCACGGGCTACGCCCATTTTTGACCCTGGGGTCGCCATTTTAAAACCTTTGAAAGAGCATTCTGCATCGATCATTCCTACCATGTTTCATCGAAATCCACAGGCGGGTCATGAGAAGAAGATTTTATAAGAATTTGTGCTATTTTTAGACGGCGGCCATCTTGGAGTAGCGACAACCTCCGTTTTAACAAATCTGAAAAGGCTTCAGCCATGGACCATAACTGTGAAGTTTGGCCACCATGGGCCAAGCGGTTCGTGTGAAGAAGAATTTTGAAATCTCTAATAAAAGAATGACCATATTCGGTCAAAAATTAAATTTGACCCTAATTTGACCCCACGCGCCACGCCCATTTTTGACCTCGGGATAATCATTCTTACAAGTTTGAAAGAGTATTGTACATCGATCATTCCTAACATGTTTTGTCGAAATCCGGCTGGTGATTGAGGAGAAGAAGATTTTTTAATAATTTGCGCTATTTTTAGACGGCGGCCATCTTGGATTAGCGACGAGCTCCGTCTTAACAAATCTGAAAATGCTTCACCCACGGACCATAACTGTGAAGTTTGTCCATCATGGGCCAAGTGGTTCGTGTGAAGAAGAACTTTGAAATACCTAATAAAAGGACGACCTTTTGACCTTTCGGCGGCCGTCTTGGATGACATGACCATCACATTTCAATAAAAAATGTACCAGAGCGATCGCCTCTTTGATACCTTCGATTTGATATAGACCTGACCATATTCGGTCAAAAATAAAATTTTACCCCAATTTGACCCGACGGTCCGCAACCATTTCTGACCCCGGGGGTCACCATTTTAACAACTTTGAAAGAGCATTGTACCTCGATAATTATTACCAAGTTTCGTCGAAATCCGGCTGGCGGTTCATGACAAGAAGATGTTTTAAGAATTTATTACATCTTGGATTAGCGAAGACCTCCATTTTAACAAATCTGGAAAGGCTTCACCCATGAACCAAAACTTTTAAGTTTGGCTACCATGGGCTAAGCGGTTCATATGAAGAAGAATTTTGAAATCTCTAATAAAAGAACGACCTTTTGACCTTTCGGGGCGGCCATCTTGGATGACATAACCATCCGATTTTAAGAAAAAATGCACCAGAGTGATCGTCTCGTTGATAACATCGATTTGATATATAAATTGACAATATTCGGACAAAAATAACATTTGACCCAAATTTGACCGCACGGGCCAGGCCAATTTTTGTCCTCGGGGTGACCATTGTAACAACTTTGAAAGAGCACTGTACATTGATCATTCCTACAAAGTTTTGTCGAAATCCGGTTGGCGGTTCTTGAGAAGAATATTTTTGAAGAAATTGTGCTATTTTCAGACGGCGGCCATTTTGGACTACGTAATGATGTGATTTTAACAATTTTACCTAAGGACCATGACCATGAAGTTTGGTGACTATAGCCCCAATGGTTACCGAGGAGAAGACGTTTGAAAATGTTCACGGACGACGGATGACGACGACGGACGACGACGACAGACACATTGCGGTAACAATCGCTCACATGAGATTCGCCTAAATTATGTTGTGCCCACGAGATATTTTGGTATTTTTTTATTTATCTCGTGGCCACACCTTATTATGTATGTTTTTTTGTATGTTTATTGGTGTTTAACGGCCTATCAACAGCTACACTCCCGCCTGCGATTCTCTTACCAAGAATTGCAATCCAGCGGTCCTTGAATTGCAATTCGTCCCCTCTGAAATTGCAGTCTAATTGCGGTCCAATCGCGGTCCCGTTTTTGCGGTCATTCTTTCGCGATACCTTTTGTGCGGTCATTCTTTCGCGGTCCACTTTGTACGGTCATTCTTTCGCGATACCGATTGTGCGGTCATTCTTTCGCAGTTTAAAGAAAAAAAGGAGCGTAAACTGCAATTAAAAGCGGAGCGCAGCGCTAACTGCGCTATAAGTATTTCAATTCCGCAACCAACTCTTTGGACCGCAATCACATGATTGCAGTCCGATTGCAGTCCAATTGCAATTAATGGGAACGCGAATTGCAATCCTGCGCTCCAGGAATTGCAATTCGCCTGGTAAGAGAACCACAGACCACTCTACACTTCCGCCTGCGATTCTCTTAACAAGAATTGCAATCCAGAGGTCCTTGAATTGCAATTCGTCCCCTCTGAAATTGCAGTCTAATTGCGGTCCAATCGCGGTCCCGTTTTTGCGGTCATTCTTTCGCGATACCTTTTGTGCGGTCATTCTTTCGCGGTCCACTTTGTACCGTCATTCATTCGCGATACCGTTTGTGCCGTCATTCTTTCCCAGTTTAAAGAAAAAAGGAGCGTAAGCTGCAATTAAAAGCGGAGCGCAGCGCTAACTGCGCTATAAGTATTTCAATTCCGCAACCAACTCTTTGGACCGCAGTCACATGATTGCAGTCCGATTGCGGTCCAGTTGCAATTAATGGGAACGCGAATTGCAATCCTGCGCTCTAGGAATTGCAATTCGCCTGGTAAGAGAACCACAGGCCACTCTATACTTCCGCCTGCGATTCTCTTACCAAGAATTGCAATCCAGCGGTCCTTGAATTGCAATTCGTCCCCTCTGAAATTGCAGTATAATTGCGGTCCAATCGCGGTCCCGTTTTTGAGGTCATTCTTTCGCGATTACGTTTGTGCGGTCATTCTTTCGCGGTCCAGTTTGTGCGGTCATTTTTTCGCGATACCGTTTGTGCGGTCATTCTTTCGCAGTTTAAAGAAAAAAAAGGAGCGTAAACAACCAACTCTTTGGACCGCAGTCACATGATTGCAGTCGGATTGCGGTCCAATTGCAATTAATGGGAACGCGAATTGCAATCCTGCGCTCCAGGAATTGCAATTCGCCTGACAAGAGAACCGCAGGCCACTCTGTCACGTCATGTAAGGCCGGGCAAACGGGTTCAATCCCGTTTTAACCTGTTGCATTGGGGGGGGGGGGAAATCCCAAAATCAAAACGGAATATTTACATGGAGAAAAGATACATTCAGCCCTGAAATTAAAATAACCTAACCTGGTGCCAGGTCTATACCACACCAACGTCATTTGGCCCCTCCCCCTAAATAGGGTTACGAATAATCGAAATACTCACGTAATGGGTATAACCAGATTCAACTGTCACATACAAAATGCCAAAGACGTATGTGAGGGTCAAACCAGGTATCCAGTCAGAATTCCGGTAAGGATGAAGCCCGATCGTTAAATTACCCATTGCATGCTCCCACCTGTCATCCACTTATTATGTCTCACAACGAGATAAATAAAAATATCATATATCCCCTCCATGCTTCCGTAGGTTAGACATGCCAACAAGATTTAGAAGAATGTCAGAAATTTAAACACAAATATAATTATATACAAGGAACCCGAATGTTCTGTCTGTAACGCAGGTATAAGTCGCCCTGTGTTACAGATAGAACATTTGGGTGAGGCAACGGCAGGAATATACTCCACAACGTAAATAAAAAAGCTTCTACTCATGATAAGGAAGCTACATACCAAGTTTCAGGTGTGTAGCTATCGTGGTGGGGCAAAAAATATGACATAAAATATGTATATTTTGTTTCACATTTTCCATACTATTTTATAAATCATCAAGTTCATACTGAATAATGTCATTTTAATTGGTACTTTGTTTGTTTATTTGTTGGGATTTAACGGCCTATCAACAGATAAGGTAATTTAAGGCCGGGTCAATGGATTTAGTGTCTCGTATGTCAATCAATCGCACCATTTTATTTGATGAACTTTCCAAAAACGTGCGCTATATTTAAATACATACTACCAGAAACTGTGATAAACAAGGTAAACAATTCTGCATTTTCGATATGCATGTACCAGTATGGAATAATTGTGCAGATCTTGATGAGATAGCTCATTATGAGTCGGCTCATCTGGACCTACACTGTTTGCCATGACACTATATGAGTCTGTGGTGGTGAAAAGGTTACATCCCCAGTAAGTTCTATCAGTCGAATAGTCAGTAATATTTAATTATGATAATCTACATAACCCCAGGTGGTTGTCCAGACATATGTCTAAACTAAAAATGTATGTAGATGGCCAAAGTAATGTGATACATAGTAAGTATATAGTAGTTATAAGCCAAACTGAAGTTATAAGCCATACTGAAGTAGTTTATTGATAAACATTTGTGAACAACATCATTCAATGTATATATAAACAGGGCTCCAGATAAGGAAAATATTAATTGAATATTTTCACTCCATCATTTCTGAAACAATTGGGTATTTCAAAATTTCAATTGGGTAAAACAAAATCACACTACTGTTTACACTTCAAAAGACAACAATTATTGAATAATTTGCTTCAAAATGAAAACATGTCTTGGCATTTCATTATATTTATTTCCTTGGAGAAAATTCAAAGGAAATACCAAGATGTGTTCCATGGAAAATAAGAACAATATGCTATATTTGTTTGTGGTCTGTTTATTGTTTTCTGCAGCATGATAAAGGTACCACACAATTGTACAAAAGTATATTAACTATTGCAATAATAAGTATATCATTTACATCATTATTCAAATGTGAACATGTGACAGTGACTGCAGAAATTGGGCATATGGCCTATGCCTGGTGTAGACTCAGATAAGACTGTGCAGATGAGCAAGCTGAGCTGGGTGTACACTGTCCAATGCATAGTTCAGATAAGTGCAATACCAGGCAACATTGGGCTTTGACTGATGCATAGATTAAGAAAATCGGTTAAGCGGTTCAAAAGTTATTCAGTTTTTTTTGTGACCACATTTTGGGAAAATATGTTGTATTTTTCGCTATGTATTTAAATGGGAGAAAACGGCACCGAAATATGATAATATTCTTGTTTGTGTCGCATTCTTAATGGAATATTTTAAAACCAAATGATGAAATGTTTACCAAACCATACATTTTATTAAATAACATACAATTGTATACATATTTTTATAATATGTCAACCTATATGGAAAATAATTGTTTATTAACATTAAAATACATCGTAAAAAAGATGTTTTTTTAGCAAAAAAATACTCCAATTTTCAAGATAAATCTCATTTTAATTACAGGTCATGAGCTTTTAACATAAACTGATATCTAATCTTAGTAACATATAATTATTGTCATCTACAAGGTAGAAATATCTTGTAAAATACATTTCTTTTTACGAAATTTGTTACCATGGCAACCATTTTTGAAAATGTGCTTTTGGTGTCGAAATTAGGCATTTTAAACAATAATGATATTTTGCCAACGTAGATATATAAAAGTATAAGAAATTGATGTCAAATTAGTTCTATAAAACACAAATTGTTACGATAACCATTTTAATATTTCACCCAATAAATCATATATATTCTATTTAAAATCAATATATTCGTCGAAACAGTATACATTATCAATGCTGCAAAAACAATATTTATCTTGACAAACATGATTGTTCAATGTAATTTCACATTGACCTTGGACATGAAGGCCACATGGGTGTGGTATGAAATGAAAATATGGATGATTGTAAGGAAGTACATGAAGTTTGAAGTCAATCCGACTTACCGTTGCAGAGATAATGGGTCCCCGAAAACTTTAAGGCTAATCGTACGGATGCAAATGTCTAAATAATTTGACATCGACCTTGGAAATAAAGCCGCATGAGTGTGGTATGGAATGAAAATTTGGATGATGATAAGGAATTATATGAAGTCAATCCGATTTTCCGTCACAGATAATGGGTACCCAAACTCTTTAACGTGGACGGACGGACAAACGGACTGAATTACGAAAACTATATATCCCTCGACATACTTTGTATTCCGGGGGTAGATCAATATCTATAGTTTTTTATACACAGTTTAAACTTTATATATTTGACAACAATTACAAACAAGAGCGAGCAGTCATACCTGGAACACGACATTTCTCCCATTTCTCCTGTCACAGGCATAGCTCAGGATCTATACTGGTGACATAATTATGTCAACAGTCCCTTTTTTCCTGTCACAGCCATAGCTCAGGAACTAGACTGGTGCCATATGTCATCAGTCCATTTTCTCCTGACACAGTCTCCTAAATTAAAATTCATGTCATTTTCCAATTCAAATAGGAATCCTCGGCGATTTGTAACTGTGACGATATAACCAAAATGTTCTACTTTCACTTTCATTTCAGCTACACATTTAATTTTAATTTATTGAGTATATGATGCCGAAATATTTATTTAAATTAATATCTAATTATATTTAAATATAATCTTTTAATTCATAATATTAATATAGAGATTTATCCTTATTCAAACTGAAGACACGTTTCCTCTGTGAAGTATAGCATACTGTATATGCTGTGTAACGTCATATGTGTAACGCTGTTTAATGTCATGTAACGTTAATAACGTATCTCGTTACAACCTTAGAAACCAATTTGATATAAATGTCCCGACTACTCGACTGGAAGTATACAAACAATCATTTATACCATCTGTGGTACAACTCTGGAATGAAACTGATCCTTCAATGAGAAATGTAGATAGTCTTAGACACTTTAAAACAGCATGCGCCAAACAATTATACACTCAATATGAAATACCACCATATTACTTAGTGGGAGACAGGTTTTCGTCAGTTATGCATGCAAGACTTCGTAATAAATGTAGCAGTCTCAATTCCGATCTTTGCAATAACCATATCAGAGAAACTCCCTACTGCGAGTGTAGCGAAATTGTAGAAGACGCTGAACATTACTTCTTTGAATGCAACAAATATACATGCACAGCGTCTCATTCTACGCCAGTCACTGCAACGATTTCATAACCTGAACGCGCACATGCTTTTGAACGGCATACCTGAACAAAACAATGAAAATAATATTATTATCTTCAATTATTTACAAAATTATATTAAAACTACAAAACGATTTGAGTAACTTCGTTGATAGATGTATGTAACGTAATCCATATCGGATGTATTCAATTCGATTTGCCAATATCATCCACAACCACCGGTTATTAATGATCACTGAAATTTATTGCAACTAGCACTAATACATTGATGGATTTGCTCATGTAGTATATGTACTTGGCGACAAAAACAACTTTTATTCTTTCTCCAAATCTCATATCTCACTATCCACCTCTTCTCTACCTTTCTGTCCGTTTTCATTCCATACATTATGTAAACATATATTTATCGCTTGATAATTGGTTTGTATCCGTGTTTATTTTTATGCCTTGTACATTGTAACACTTAGGTGAGGGCTGTAACTAATGTTGAGAGAACTTGTAGCCCGAGCCTATTGTATTTATATGCAATAAACTATGTTTAAACTAACGTCATGCCGCAAGACCGTCGGCAGCGTATGCGCTAACACACACGACGTGTAATCATCAACAAATTTCTTGCAACTCTTTGGAAAGTTTGGATTTCCGCATTAACTGTTTTACAAAATTCATTATAGATTAGTTGATTTTTTAAGTAAAACGGACACTGAATAATAATATCGATGGCTAAAGATGATTAAAACAGTATGTAGCTGTCAAAAAACAATGTTTCTGCTAAAAATCATCACCATTTCGCTGTCCAAAGTCGGATTTCATCCAGCCATTGCAGTTCAGAATGTTTTCTTTAATCTGACTGGTCATTCAAAGAAAACATCACAGGGAAATCCCGCGGAAACCGTTTAGAGCAACCCCATATTGCTGTAACACAGCTAAAAATATCTCCGCGCATCTCGCAACGTCGGCAAAAGTGGGTCAATATCGGTGTATTAAAATCGAGTTCTAGGTACTAAAATCGGGTTATTTATCGTAAAAACTACAATAAATGAACAAAATAATGATTATATTATTGAATTAAGCTGTAAAACATCGTTTTTAATCTGATTATAATATAGAATTTGTGAATTAAAAACATTTTATTTTCATAGCGAGGCAGCTGAATTACAGGATTACAGTAACTGTTATGAATTCTCCGGATAAACAAACGCTAGTAAAGTTAGCATTGTTTATGAAAGTTATCCTATCAAAATTTAAATAATGCCTGTCCTGACAGAAGCAGTCTTTGAGGTTAGTGGTGAACACTAGTTTACTTTAAATTATCATGTCATGGTAGGGATCTTCACTGCTCTCTTCATACGAGACTGGTTTTGTCCGAACAGGGTTCATTAATTATCATGTTAATAGTCTTAAGGTTACATCATCTTCCTTGACTTCATGTATGTAGAATCACATCGTTTGTGTGTCTTTCATCATGCCATATTTGTTTGCTTAATATGTATATTTCCTTCTTAACTCAGATGCCCATATGGGTCATGAGTAATACAACTTGAAACATGAAACTTTGACAGCGTACTCGGTACTGAACCACCTACCATTAAAGGTACATGCCTACTCAGTAGACACACAGGTTTTTTTTATGTCAGATACATCATCTGATACATTTTCTTGCAAAATAAACATTAATTCACCATTACACTACGTTTTGATTGGCAGTATTACACATTTTATATCCGACTTAAATTATCACACTGATATCAGGGGCGATAACCGTGTTTCCTTAAAATGTTAACGGACATTACTATTTATTCTCTGTATTTATTTTTTGAAATGCAATGATCATACTTTATAATCAGTCGAAAATATTATTTTTTCAGGTGACGCATTTAATTAGTATGAATAATTGAAAAATACCATGCCTCATTTGCATATGAAAACAGCCCGATACCAACGCGCGTCACTATCAGTAAAATAAACATTATTAAATGATTATATCTGTATAGCGGGCGTTTGAAATTCTTAGAATTGGTGGACTAGTGACACAATTATACACTTATTTAATTCCTGTAAAGAACAGTTTGTGCCTACGGAGTGGTCATGTACCTTTAACACATCGGGTTTTCGTTCATCCCATAAAGTGCGAAAATGAAAAAATATGTTTCCATTTTCAAGTTGTTCTTGTCAGTGGTGACATTTTGCCGCGCTGACTTTTCGGCCGTCTTAGTCGGACTTTTTGTGGAGCGCCGTGGCGTAATGGTTAGTGTGTCGGACTACTGATCCAAGGGTCGTGGGTCCGAGCCTGACTAGCGGCGTGCGTTGTGTCCTTGAGCAAGACACTTTATCCACACTGCTCCAGTTCACCCAGCTGTAAATGGGTACCGATAATTCGTAGTTGCTCTGTAAATACGAATTACCGGCTTCTCTCAAAAATCTCTACCTCCGTTCTTTCTCCCATTCTTGGGAGACGGCATGCAAGGTCCTAGAGCCAGTGCCGCCGTTAAATATAAGCAAAAAAAAAAAATAGTCGGACTTTGTGGGGAAAACATATTTTCTTTTTTAACGCAAACAAATTTAACTCACAATTGTCATAACACATACGTGCAAATGGTTGTAGCATTCGGACATATTTGATACGATTTAGTTTGTGTTTAACATCCAAACAATATCTGAGGTCATCATTTTAGGTAGGGAAACGGTCATTTTATGTAGGTTCAACGGGCCCGATATCGTATTTAGACCAATGCATTGGTGAAAGAAAACCTTAACATGACATAATGGTTCAATCTTTAAGTGTTATCTGTGGGTGCGACTGTTGAGATAATGGTTGGCATTATCAACAGAATAAATATTCAGAAAAGGTACAATGTTTAAATTCTGCATCACCTTCTACATGTACAAGGATCTTGATAAGCATGTAGTTACCAGTAGCCGATTTCATCAATATTGCAAAGTATACTTTACTAGCAAAGTATACTTTGAGGGAGTAATCATTTATTTTCCTGAAATGAATTATTTCATATAGAACTAACAAATGCATATATTTCATGATTACAAGTATGCAGAATTATTATACTGAATTTATTACATTATCACAGCCAAATTGGCTGTGATAATGTAATAAATTCAGTATAATAAAAATTAATAAATTTATCATAAAATTTAAAATTTCTCCCTCAAAGTATACTTTGCTACTAAAGTATACGTTGCAATGTTGATGAAATAGGCTACTGGCCAGAGATTCGCTTCACACCACCTCGGCGAGCCAAACGGTGGATAGCTGGCTTTGTGATACCCTGGATGTTATCACACAACACATTCCTACAGAACTCATGCATGATTATTTTACCATGTCAGTATATCTAGCCGGTAATAGATTTATATTAAATGAAACCGAATTATTCGTAATGATTTAAAATAGACTTGAAAATGTGTTCATAGAACACGGATGCGCCACATATCGCTTTGATAATTATCGAGGCAAAATTCTAAGTCCCAACCCGCAAATAATCCATGACCCGGGGGTCGAATCAAAATTCGAAATCGCATCTACTCATCATAAGGAAGCTATATACCAAATGTCAAGTCTTTAGCTACTACGATTTAATTTTGGCTTGTTTGTTGGGGTTTAACGGCCTAACAACAGCTAAGGTCACTTAAAACCGGGTCAATAGGTTTTGTACTAAATCCCATATATTACCTGTACATGTACATGTTCAAGTACATGTACAATTGGGGGAAACTCTCAAAATCAGAACTGAATATTTACAATACAAAAACTATATATTCAGTCCTGAAATCAGAATAATCCTGATCTGATGACAGGTCCTCGCCACACCAGAATCACTTGACCCCCTCCCTAAAGCAGTAGGCTCAATAATTCTTTACATCAGAGACATCATCTGGTGATAACCGTGTTTCCTTAACATTTGAACACACATTTTATTCTCTGTATTTAGTTTATGCTGTGCAATTATCATACTTCAGTCATAATTTGTGGAAAACAATAATTTCTGGTGACGCATTTAATGAGTATAAATAATTAAAAACTATCATGCCTCATTTGCATGTGAAAATAGCCCGATACCGCCGCGTGTCACTATCAGCAAAATAAATATTACTAAATTATTATATTTGTATAGCACTCGTACTTTTTAGAAGTGATGGAATAGTGACACAAATATACACTTATTTAATTTCTATGAAGAACGTTTTGTGCCTACTGAGTGGGCATGTACCTTTAAAAGTTTTACGACTTACCCCGTTGGTGACGGACGGACAGAATGACAGACGTACACACATTTTGGCTTTATGGGGTATTTCCATAAGCAAATGAGGCATGATATTTTTTTAATTATTTATACTAATTCAATGTGTCGCCTGAAAAAATAATATTTTCTACATATTATAAAGTATGATCATTGCACATCAAAAAATAAATACATGTACATGGAATAAACAGTAATGTCCCTTAACATTTTAAGGAAACACGGTTATTGCCCGTGATATCAGTATCCAAATTTACGTCTGATATAAAATGTATAATAATGCCAATACATTTGTGGGGTAATGGTGAATTAATGTTTATTTTGCCACAAAATGTCTCATATGATGTCACTGATACATGTATAAAGAACATTTTGTGCCTACTGGGTGAGCTTGCACCTTTAATGTTGATACATTTAATATATGAGGATGGAATGTCATGTACTGATGGATGTATTCTTATCGAGCTTGTTTTCTTTTTTATTATCGAGTTTGTGTGACAATTGTAATGTAGATCCAGGGCATATGGTGATGCAAGTGGTATTGAAATAGATTGTATTTAGTTGCATAACAATAGGCAGTACAGCGTATACCCTGGTGTATTATCATAATGCACCAACACAACAGTTTCAATACATAGTGCTGTGCTTATGCATTAGGTAAATTTTGTAGATAACTTTTACAATTACATGTAGTTGCATACAATGGCAAAATCGTGTATAAGACAACAAGATTCACAAGAATGTTAGAAATTAAAAGACGAACATAATTGTGTATCATACCCCAAAGACCTTCACCATTATACACGCACCTGCTATAATTTCCAACACCAAGTTGTTGTTCTGTGTATCTAAAGGGGTGCAGCTTAGAATGTGGTGTAGCTAAAGGTGTGGAGCCTAATTTAATGAGATGCCGTGCAATAATTGCCATGCGTGTATCGGAAACGTATGGGCACTTACACACACGGTAATTATTGCACGTCTGTTCCTCTCAATGACCGAATGATGACAACAGGAAATGTGCCAGACAACGCGTATCGTATTTGACGATAGCAAGGGCCTTCACGACGTAAACATGGCAGGTGAAGGGACTTCCCCTCACCTGGCACTAGAATTCTGATTGGACCGTGTCAATTCCGAAGCAGGTCGAGCGATCAAAAACGGCTCCTGTCATTAATGATCCGCGCCAACATAGAATTGCGTATGTGCCAATTTTCCATATTTGGCAAATGATACAAATCAGTTAGATCATAAAAGTGCACGTGCATTTGACTTAAACTCAGCCTTACGGCCTCGTTTAAATCAAATACACTTACTGCCGAGTTTAAATCAAATGCACGTGCAATGTTATGATCTAACAATTACATATACAAGGGAACGGCTAACCCGAATGTTCAGTCTGTAACGCAGGTATAAGTCGCCCTGCGTTAGAGACAAAAACATTGGGTTAGGCAACGGCAGGAGTAACATATCTTAGATCACAATATATAGATGAACAACTTACAGACCTTGGACTGCATTAAAGTAGGCACAAAGTGTTCTTTAAATAAATTGTGTAGCATTGTGTCACTATTCCCCCAGTTCTAAACATTACGAGTGCCCGTAATACAGACATACGGTAATCATTTATTTTAATAATAGTGAGTCGCGGTGATATCAGGCCATTTTCATATGCATTTATTAATTATTTATACTTATTAAATGCGTCACCTGAAAAAATAATATTTTCGACAGATTATGATTATTGCACATCACAAAATAAATACCGAGACTGAATAAATAGAAATGTCCGTTAACATTTTAAGGAAACACGGTTATCGCTCCTGATATCAGTGCGGATATTTACGTCTGATATAAAATGTATGATAATGCCAATCAATAAGTGGGGTGAGTAGGATAATCGAACATTTGTACTGCGGTACAAGCCGGCTTTCATTGCGACGTGGTGGAGTGTTCGTCTCTCACACTCGTGGCCTGGCAACGGACAAGATATTTTTCACTTCCGAGCTCCAGATAAGCTGCGTATTTGCTTAAATACCCAATTAAAATTGCCAAAAACCCAATTGAAATCAGAAGTAGCGAGTATCAAAAAGCAATAAACAATTTGTGTTACCTTTATCATGCTGCAGAAAACAATAAACCGACCACAATTATAGCATATTTTTCTAATTTTCCATGAAAACACATCTTGGTATTTCATAAGAATTTTCTCTACTAAACACATTGACCCGGCCTTAAATGACCTTAGCTGTTGAAAGGCCGCTAAACTCTAACAAACAAACAAAACCAAGATATGTTTTTCATTTCGAAGCAATCTATTCAATATTTGCTGTCTGTTGATGTCTGTTGCTATAGCACGATGGAGTATCATCAGATGAATGCATGAAGGCGTTCCATGAAAGGAAACAGATGTTTTATAAGAAATTTACCTCAGCGCTAAGTTTATGAATGTGCTAAGTTTGTGACCTTGACATTGGGGTAAAGGTTGGGTGGTGGGTCATGGATTTGCTACAGAATGATAGAGGGTCATCTGAGGAATGCATGTATGAAATGACAAGTTGTTTCATGAAAGGAAACAGAAGTTATAAGACATTTACCCAACGTTACGTTTGTGGACGCCGACGATGCGACGACGCGACGACGCCGACGACCCCGGGGGTATGACATAAGCTCTTATGCACTTCGTGCAGGCGAGCTAAAAACTACCATGCTCCATTTGCATATGAAAATAGCATGATACCACCGTGAGTTACTATCAGTAAAGTAAATAACACTAAATGACTATATCTGCATAGCGGGCACTTGTATTTTTTAAAACTGGTGGAATAGTGACACAATTATAGAACATTTTGTGCCTACAGAGCGGAAACCGGTTTATTGGGGTTTAATTGTAGATTAGAAGATCTTGCGATAAAACCGGCTTCATATATTACTAGATCAACCTAAACTCTGATATCTGCACTGGAGAAAGGCTAATGTGACTGACTCAGGGCCGATTCACATTCATGAAACAATAAAACATTGGGTGTATACCACGTACATGTTCATGTCATAAAATGCCCCTGCCCACTTGTTCAGCTCACCGTGGCCGCAGTAAAACTATATACTATATACGTATATATAACAGACTGACGTATGCACGTAAGCACGTACATTTAGACCACACTGTTTTGATGTATACTTTATTGAACGATGGTGGTACAGTTGACCATAATAAGTGAACAATACTAGCTATTGTCAATTGGCTAAATGGTTAATTGAGCCCGGTGCCCACGGAAGCCTACATTGGCAACAGCTCGGAACCCTGACATGGTTGACCGTAAACAATAAGTAAATGTTAGATATAAATGACCACGGACAGACGTAGGGACAGACGGATCTTCAAGCGAAACACAAGCATGCATGTTTCCATCCCGTGCCAACGCAGGGTGGGGCAGGTGTAGTTCTAAGTAGGTGTAGTATGTGTACACAAAACGAAAGATATTGAAAATATCACACTACAATTATAGGCCCAAACACGAGAGCATTATCAGTATTATCACATGACTCTTTCAACCCTAACTAACTGGAATAAACTGTCTTCTTAATGTTCTGACGAATCAAATCATTATACAGTTGTTTTCAGACTAATCCATTTTAAAAATCGTTGTTTTTTTCTGTAAAATATGGACATTACTTGCAAAAAGTGCATACCCCGGTGAGACGGATCGTTACGATCTACCGTTTGCAAACACCACTTCATATGTATGTATTGTTGAAATAGTTAAACAACATCTATACTTTTCGAGAGTTGTATGCAGTTGATAGAGATCAATATAAGCAATGCCCATATACACATCTGTTTCTTTGGCCCTTCTTATTTTGTTTTCTACGTCTGGTAATTTAACCTACTTACTTGGTATACAACGGTAAAGCCTATCAATTACCGTAGCCAATTTCTCTTCCATGACGTGAGTATAGGCGTATCAAATACCCGACTGTGAAATTAGCACCGTGTCGCTTGCAGGCTACGTGCAAACTGACAATAGGGTTTCAGCTGTGCTCCGTAAGCAGTAAGTAATTGTATTTTCAAATGGACAAAGGGCGAATTCTTCTCTTTGATCTGCAATAATGTACTACATGTCCGTGCCAATACAGTTGAAATGGCCATTTGCGGATTCTTATTTTGACGCAAATATATTATCAAATTCGCGACGGAACCTATCATGTATCCAAGCCAAGTGACTTTTTTCAAATATATTTATTAGAAATTGTCATACCGAACATAATATGGCTCGTCAGGTTAAAATGGGGATTATTCACTTTGCGAACAGTGTAGATTTAGATCAGTATGCACATCCGCAGTCTGGTCAAAACGATCCCTGATAAGCTACCAGAAAATAAAAAATATTTCTCTAAAATATGTCTGGCAAAAATATGATTATAGTGATTATGAGACGACTATAAAGTTGCACTTTGTTTCTGCTATGAGTATAGTGTACGTCGTGTAACTAAGTACATATACGATACACAAGTTTTAAACGTTTTTCTTTCGTTGATTCTGGTTTCAAATTTGAGCAAGTGAGCAGGGGCTACACTGCTTGTACATAAGTATGAACTCATTATTGTATGTATAACCACAAGTATGGTGTATTGGTTTGAAAGCACAAGCATAACGTAAGGTAGTATGGAATGACAAACAGCGTAGCACACTGATCAGACTGCACACATATGCCCGCTGATATGTTGCTACAATGGTTGCACATAAATATGAACCCATTATTGAACTTGTACGAAATACCACAATGGTTTCTTGGGTGAAACGTGGTGTAGATCCTTGTTATTTATGAATGACATACTCGCACAGACACAGTGCAATGTTGTATGAGATTGCAACATGTGTAGGCCCTGATCCGGTTGCCTACATGTATTCGCTCGCTGATCTGGAGCTACACGTGTTCCACATATACATTATTTCATTTTTATATTCCAAACAATAATAGTTTGCTTATGTGTTAATGATCAGATAATTGAATAGGTCCTGATCAGTTTGCCACGCTGTGTTCACGTCTCTCACAACGCGGAATAACTGGACCAATCAGATGATAAGCAAACGTTAGTGTATTAGTAGCCAACGTAGATCCTTATCATGTAGCACCGCAACCGCTACAACAGACGGTTATTCAGTGACAGAAAACGGTTATGTTGAGTCACTTATGGCGACCAGTGTCGTCCTTGATCAGACTGTACTGATTCCGGGCTCTGTATGGGGCTACGCCGATCATACACATTGTATAAAGTCCATTATCTCAGCGGCCAGCCAAATTATACTCATGGTAACTTACACAATATACAGACTCCATTTAATACAGTGTGTTTAACTTTCTACGACAAATATTTAAATTAATTTACTACAATACATATTTTATAATACACTTCTCCCGTGATGTGTCTCTTTATCAATAACCGCAACATACAAACTACATATACTTACAATGTATAGCAGAGACTATATACATAAATCCTTGTGTATTAATGTCAATGCACCATGTACCTCAGTAGACTGGCTGTTCAGTAATCAGACATGTAGTAGTATTGTTATAGTATGTAACATATTGAAATTTAAAAGTATTTATTGGTTTCCCTACGATCGATTCAGTGTCAAACTGCCAATCACGTAATGATATCGTAATTTGAAAACACATTTATGGGCAGCGCTCCATTCTAATGGACAGGTGCCCGCGATGGCGCCGGGCAACCAATAAGTTCGTTATAGTTCACATATCAAGTTTTTATTTAAATAAATAAACTAATTTCTTCACTCGCTACGCTCGCTCGTAATTAATCAAGTAACCATTCAATGAACTATTACTTATTGTTCACCTATTGGACTTTAAGGAACTGAATGCTGCGGTCGCTAGCGCTCCCTCGCATTCAATTCCTTAAAATTCCAATATGTGAACAATAATTTATACATGTCTATATACGCACGGATTAGGATCCACGTTGAAGTAATTCAGTTTCTAGAGCTTAGATGTACGCGAGCTAGCTGATTGACGCGACAATCAGATGAAGTAAATAATGTACAGAGTGCTATTTCATTTTTGCAGAAAACAACTATATATGTATATGACATTTGCCACATAATCGTACGGCCTGTTAAAAATGTTAAAAAATGTATTCAGCCCTGAAAGTAGAAGAACCCAACCTGGTGCCACCTACAGATTTCTTGTCCGAAGCATAACTGGGATATTTGGTTGGAATACTTTCATGAAACGTCACACATTCATAGACCACGACGGCCTACATGTGTGATACTGTATCTATATTGTATTATATGATGTGTGTACATTGATGAGACTTTAATAAACAAATATATGCATGTCAGACTACAGCATATCTAGACTATTGGCAGCCATGCATGGCTGCCAATAGTCTAGATATGCTATAGTCTGACATGTGTGTTTGCTGGCAAGAATGACATCTCTCCATAATTGTTTAAGCTATCTCCAGTTGTCGTTTCGTAGATTAATTTCCTGTCACTTAAAAACTTGATTACTCTTTGAAACATTTTCATCATATTTCACACTTGCATAAACCACGGTGTGGTGTGCAAGAACGATAACTCTCACGTTACTCTGCTGCCCAGATGCCAGAAAAAAACTAACCACGCTCGTTGTCGGATGTTAGCATCTAAACATGTTAAAAGACGCGTTTTGCATGTTGGGGCCAGTTGAAATCAACCATGGCCATGTAGAGCCTACATTAGTGTCAGCCCAGTCAGGACGGATACACGGCTATAAAACCACAGAGTGCCACATTATCAAGTACCTGGGGACCATGTATCAGCACCTTGATGTTCCAGTGTACGTTAGCATAAATCCATTAACCCTTAGAATGCTGGGAACGAAAATTGTTGTCTGCAGTTGTTTTATGTTTTGCCCTTTTCTCAATAAAAGCATGGTTTCACAGCATTCTAAAGTGCTGTCAAAGTTTGTTTTTTGATGGGAAAAATGGAAAATACAAAATAAGCAGCAGACCAAAGTTTGTATTCAGCAGTGTAAGGGTTAAAAGGTTATACAACGGTAATCAGTTGCAGTTCTACAGGAAAACTGCAAACTTTGCGATACAGATAAAGTACAGTGAAACTCCAACACAATTAAGCACACTATGAAAATTGCGTCTGGCTTTTCGGCAATTATGTCCAAGCCAAGAAGTATTGCTTTTCCCACTGCGCTGTTGTGATGCTATATTTATCCCAAATGTATCTGCTTACATGCTGTAAACAATACACATATATCATTTACTATATCATCAATATCAGACTGTGTTGCGTTATCTGTTATTAGGTCTAATGCTTGATTTATTTAATTTAATTTATGTTCATCGAAATGGTCTACATATTCTGCGGATTTATTTTCCTTCCATAAACAATGTGTGTGTTCTGTTTCTATTTGTTTCTTTGTTTCGTTTACCCCTGTTATACATATATTAACCCTTACAGGGATATGTCTATCTGAAAAGCAATTAGTGCATACCCATAGCTGTTAGTACCACTGTCTGCGTTTACCCGTTCTGGTGAAACATTTAAATTTTGAAAATTATATAATTGTTCATTATATTCATCAGCAATAAAGTCCAAATTATGTTCGTTACAAAAAAACTCATCTGGCGTAATATTTTGACGAGTGCGTATTTAATTCTTTATGCAGTTCTATGACTGGTGGTCATTTACAGAATATCTAGTTCGTTCTGGTGGGATATAAGTAGCTCCACATAACACATCGCCGTTAAAACATGTCAACTGTTTGGATATTGTGAACCTTATTTCTCTAATATGTTTAAAATATTTGGATTTTATAGCAACAGTAATGCCTCCTGATTTGTATTTTGACACATGTTTTCTATTTTTAAACAAAACATTATTGACGAGGTGTCTAAATCATCTAGTTTTGTTTCTTGCAAGCTAATTATATCATATTTAGTGAATACAGATGTAAACTCAGGGTAAAATTGTGTTGTGCGCAATCCACATACATTCAATGATAACAAATATATACAATACGAATTTGTACTGTGTTCGTTATGACTAATAGCGTCTATGGGTCCAATATAGTTACCGTTATGCCCTCCCACTTGATCCTATGTGCTGTCTGCCATACTATATGGCTCAGCGTGGCTACTGTTTGCGCTCGTAGTATTACCGGTTGACTGTGTATTATGAATAGCCGACTGACCACTCGCATTGTTATTGGTGGTCAATAATTGTGTTTTGAGGCACGGTGGGATTTTGGGTGTATTGAAACTTCGTTTGCTCCAGGTCATCAAACATTGCTTACCGGGATCTGTTCGTTATGACTAATAGCGTCTATGGGTCCAATATAGTTACCGTTATGCCCTCCCACTTGATCCTATGTGCTGTCTGCCATACTAGATGGCTCAGCGTGGCTACTGTTTGCGCTCGTAGTATTACCGGTTGACTGTGTATTATGAATAGCCGACTGACCACTCGCATTGTTATTGGTGGTCAATAATTGTGTTTTGAGGCACGGTGGGATTTTGGGTGTATTGAAACTTCGTTTGCTCCAGGTCATCAAACAATGCTTACCGGGAGCTGTTTCTCTGTTGTTGTTGTCGTAAGCTGTCTTTTTTATTGGGGAAATTATAAATGTGCGTCTGTGTGTTTATTTCGAAGCGGTCATATGTACTGTTTGCTTGTGGGCTATTTTCACGCGGTACCTGATTTATGACGGACTGGGTGTGTAGAGTCTGCGCGTTTCGCGGACAGTCGTCATTTTGCATATCAGTTTAGCGAACCTTTTTAGATTCAGTTTGTTCTGACAACGGGGATGTAGCTTTTGTCTTGCCTCTGGTCACGGGTACAACTTCTGTTCGGTTAGTCTGCCAAATATTGGTTGCGGTTGGTGGGTTTACACTCTCCATTTCGGTTCTTTTTGGGGTTTCTTTTGTAGTCGCGTCACTAAGTAGACTGAATAGATTTGGTGTTGTAAAATCGCGGTAGCGATTGCTGCAAATGACCATTTTGGTTAACGCGAAGTGAAGCATTCGTGGGTGGGGTGGGGTGGGAGGGGGGGGGGGCGTGTTGTTCGGTCTAGGCTGGTCAATGTAGGTATTGTTCATGTTGTATGTTTGATAGTAGTTTATGTCCGGTAGTCGGTTTTGATACGGGTTCTCATATCGATCTGGTACATTTTGTTTGTGATTTTGGGCTCAAATACCCGGGTATAGAAGGTATTCGAGCCAATAATATAATGGTCTGACCCAAATGATGACACGACTGACGGTCTTAACTGCCATCTGACTGGTAATGCCACGGGATCATAATCTGATCATGATGATATACTGGATTGATGGCATGGTTGGCAGCGGTTCACTGGAGATCAGAACACACTGGTCGTTAGTTATTCTGCGAAACTAGTAGTATTTGTTACACGGAGGGGAATCCACGTGAACAACAGAAGCAGCTGATTTCAATGTCCTCCTGTCTGTTTCAGCAAACCTGCCCAAATGTTACGTCTATATAAACAAAGAAAACAATAATTTTATTTTTCCATAACATTAAGTTTTATGAAAATTTACAAATGAATCTTCCTTTTTATTTCTTGAAATATGGTCAAATAATTATTTTATTGCGAACAATTCTATGGGAATTTAACAAGTGGGAAAATAGGTGAAGAGCGGAGAACCTGGAGGAGGAGTCTTCAAACGAAAAACAATTTCGCAATAAAATCAATATTGGACCAAATTTCACGAAATAAAAAGAAAGTTAATTCTTATATTATGATAAAACTTAATACTATTGAGAAAAAAATAGCGTTTTCACTTTGTGTATGTCAGGTTTCGTGAAACAGACAGTAATTAAATATAATACTGTTCGTTTAATGTCCAACAGTATCTTTATACTAAACCCAATGTCACTATCCGGATCAATTTATAAAACTTTAAAGGTACATGTCCACTCTGTAGACACAAACTGTACACATCATCTGAGACATCTGAGGCAATATAAACATTAATTCACCATCTGCGGCATTATGTGCCTACTGAGTGACCATGTACCCTTAAAGGTACATGCCCACCCAGTAGGCATAAACTGTTCTTTACATCCGAGACATCGTCTGAGACAGTGTGTGCCTACTGAATGGACATGCACCTTTAAAGGTACATGCCCAATCAGTAGGTACAAAATGTTCTTTATATCGGAGACATCATCTGAGAAATTTTCTGGCAATATAAACATTAATTCATCATTACCACACGTATTGATTGACATTATTATATATTTTATATCAGACGTACATTTCCACACTTATATCAGGGGCGATAACCGTGTTTCATTAAAATGTAAGCGGCCATTACTATTTAGTCTCCGTATTTATTTGTTGTTACATAATTCCTATAAAGAACATTTTGTGCCTACTGAGTGGGCATGTACATTTAATGACACTATTCACTTGTTCTGTTATTTTACTAAAAATTAAAATTCATATGCATTAATTAAATGCACAGTGCACAGACTATGTATATCCACCTTCTCCCAAATAAGATACACTGTGGAATGCACATTAATACTTTCATTACGTTTGTTTTAACTCCAAACTAGCCCCAATCGTACACATGAACCGATGCAGCCGGGGGGAGGGGGGGGGGGGGGGGGGGTGGGGGGGTGGACCCGGCGCCTCTCTAAAATTCGCCGAGTAAAGATTGTTTACAAGTGCCATGTATTCCATGCATTTTGCGGTCGTTGTCTTTTTCTTTCAAAATTTAAACATTTTCAATAAAAAATCATGTCTAAACATACTGTGACAGTGTAAATATTTTTGCTCCAAAATGCGCCAGAACGCAGGAAATGCGTTGTAGATTTCAAAAAAAATATGGGGGGGGGGGGGTGGGGGAATGCCCCCGGATTTTTATCCCGAAATTTTTACCAGACAAGACAAAAACTTACCAGACCGAAAGTTTTTTTATAAAAAATAAAAATTTATTTTGTGTGATATTTAAGATATATTTTTACCTTTTTAAGTATATCAGTCATATAAGAAAAGATAATTACATCCAATGACTCATATATTATTGACATTACAGTGTTTCAGAAATTTCCAATCACGATTATCAATATAACAAAAGTACACGTAAACAGATTATTGACATTCGTAACACTGTTTCAGAACTTTTCATGCAAGTAGATATGCAATGTACATGTCAAGACTACATGTAGATCTTAACCGTTTTTGCCATTTTATATGAGATTTATTAAGCGGGTCACGCACACTTAAGGAATTAGGTCATAGATACATACATTTGGCTTCAATGATAATTGCTTCATAAAAGTGATGAAATATAGGAATATGACATATGTGAATATTGTCTTGTTACTGATTCTATGTGGTACATTGAGTTGCCATCTCCGCCATCTTTATATGTACAAGGCATCGTACGGTTTCACGACTTCGTGCGCTTCGTGCACATACAGCAAATAACTTGACAGTAAACCAAGTGAAATTTGGTGCACTACATCATAGACAGATATGACAACGACGTGCTATAACTATTATGCAAGTAAACTATGCAAAATACAAGATATCTGAGCCATCAATCTAAAAATAAATTTGGATGTGTAAACCTTTCATTCTGATGTAGTAGGTGAGTAGACACCAGGGGCAATGTAATGTTCTGTGTATTAGGCCATTTACAATGGTGGTTCATTTTGTGAAAAACAGAGGCACATACTTGGCCAGAAAATTGACATATTTTACTGTTTGGTATAATATAAATGATAGGAGTCCATTGTCCTGGCTTTTCTACATGTAATTAACTACATTATATCATATTTTCTACTTCACAATTTGCGTTTAGTGTCAAATGCCAGAAGAGGGAACGAATTGTTATATCGTGGGAACGAATTGTTATATCATGGGAACGAATTGTTATATCGTGGGAACGAATTGTTATTTCGTGGGAACGTATTAATAAAATAAATCCATGTCCTCTGCGGGGCTCCGTACTATAGCGTTTATAATTGAAATACACATACACATGTATTTAAATAATCGAATACAATAATTATATTCTACCAATATATACCAGAGGAAAGCGCGCCCACTGCAAAGTAAGTATTATTTAATATTTTCTTTAATAGGCAACGGATTTTCATGAAATATGGCGCAGCAAACGCGTCTTCATGAGCTGCATTTGGCAAAAACGACAGAAGTATGGACCAAAGTACCGAGACCACCAAACGCAGCTTATCAAGACGTGTTTGATGCGCCATATTTTATCAAAATCCGTTGCATAATAAGGACACAATCAAAACATTAAGTACTAGTTGTTGTTGTAATAACCACGTGATCATACACCTTGTTTTTCGTCGTTATTAATGTTCACGACTTGACCGGCAACGTCTCTGTTACGTGATTTGCGACACAATTATGTAAACAATATTATTTTTCACTTTAGCTCCATAACGGGCTATTTACATTTTTTAAAATAGCATGAAATGCAATGTAAATAGGGAGTCTGCAAGTTGATCAGCGTTTACACTGGTCACAAATTAAGTAAAGCACGTTTTGTTGCGGTGCAACATTTTACGATTCATGACTGATTCCCAATTTTTTATGGGCGCCGCATAACATCATCGTTTGAGCTGAGCCCATACTACTGTTTCGAGTGACGTCACAACCACCTGCGACATTAATTATGTGCGTCACTATTTATAGTTAATACTGGAGCTTTTCTCCTTTGATGATAATTGAAATAAAGACAGTTTTGTACATTTAAATACATTTTATTTAATTTCACATGATAACTTTAATCTGCGAATAAATACTATTATCATCTAAAACTTGGATACATTATATTATGCTTCGCTATTTCCTAAATCCGACGGGTACAGTAGTCGACAAATACACCAAAATCGCAAAATGCGATGGCTCGAAAGATACGATCACTCGAACAAAATATGCAGGCCCGTGGCATTTCCAGCCTTCGCGATTTCACTGTAATTAACAAAACCACGATCTGTTGCGTTTACTTTGGTGGGTAGCAGTTGGTCTGTTTAAAGTTTGCGATGGGTTTGTATGACTCCAATAAACGCAACAGGTCATGGTTCTATTCCTTAAACAAAGTAAATCTTATCACATTACTTTCACTGTGTTTCGTTTTCTTTCACGGTAGCAAACGGTGCTTGTCTCGGAATTCCGACACGTATGCATTTCCTTGCCTTGCCTGATTACGTCTTATCAAATATCAAATACAGTGTAACGTCTCTAAACAAAACACCTGTAATAATATTTTTGATTAGTTTCTTGGTAATTTATATCACGTGATATTGTCGGTTCGTAATCGCAGAGCACACAACTATCAGAGAGTTTAGAGTTTAGAGAGGTTTCGATGTACACCACTGGCTTGTAAGCCTGCCCATTTTAATGGCTATATTAACCATGTTAACATTGCAAAACAATATTGTATTCATTAATATTAATTTTTAGCAAAAGTTTTTTGTCTTTTTTATTTTGTGCAATTTATTCAAATATTGCTTTTATTACAAAAAAAAATACAAACATTTGGCTTAACATGTATATCGGGATTTAATGTTTAGAAAAATTAATGTCGACATATATTTTCCACTTTTAGTGGACCGATTTTCAAAATATAAAATCTGTTTTCTTACTAATAGTTACATGTAGATCATTTCCAAGCCATCTAGCCAGGTATCGGAGTCAATTCCAATTTGTTTCGTGTTTCGACTTCTGCCGGCGGCTCATTTTACCCTTTGTTCAATTCCCATAAGGAATTCGTCTGTTTCTGTAATAAAATCAATGTTTCACAAAATGTCAAAAAATAAAAAGAAAAGTTAATCTTAAATTTGGCTAAGCATTTAGTATTATGGACAAAATATTGTCTTTGCATTATGAATGGGGCCGACTACTCTGACCAGGTTTCGTGAAGCAGACGGTAGTCCGGGATGCTCTATTCAGTGCTCCAGATAATGTGCGTATTGGCGTAGTTTACACTAGTTTACGTAGTTTAGCAGAATACGCATTGATTATCAAAAGTGGGAGTACAAAATAATGACAACAATGTGAAAATACGCATTGATTTCAAATTAAATTGTAAAATTACTGTAATAATGTTGAAAATTTACTTAGTTGAGCCGCAAAAAAAATATTTTTCAGCAGAAATGAGTGAATTTTTAAATTTGTTTTATTGTTTTATCATTTGTTCCGTGTTTAATAAGGACGAAAATCAATCATACATTTTGTAAAAATAAAACACCCATTTAATTTGAAATCCGGGGGTATAATACTCTTTTAGATACAAAACGTATCTGGAGCCCTGATATTTACATAGCATACTTGATGCAGAACATTGCATTTCGTAAAGCGAGCCAGAGGCTACCGTTTCCGTCCATGCATATCGCCCTGGATGTGTTAATCGTCCGAAACGGCGGCTCCTGCCAGCGGAAAATATCCTTTACCCAGAATAGCTCGGCATCAAACAAGGCGATACAATTACTTCCTTGGTATTCGTCAAGAACTATAATGTGTCCATTCGCGTCCGTTTGAATTCCGTGTACCACACCCCGGAATGTATACGTATACTTCAAATGCCCATTCTTGTCAACGACGTTAACACTCTTCTTGGTCGAGAAAACAAAATCTCCATTTCTCATTTCAACAACGTGTTCAATGTTACCATTTACTTCGCCAACATTTATGTTTCCTACCGCGTCACCAGCTGATGTGTAGAAGGACAGCAATGCGTTGTTTACCCACCCACGCGCTCCTTTCATGTGACTATTCAATCCGAATACGACCATGTTTTCGACGCTTCTCATCTCCGAAATACCATTGGCTTCGTGCATCAACTCCACTTTCCTCGGCTCCGTGTTATCGTCGTATCTCACAGCCATCCGTTGTCCGTGCGCTTCCGTTAATAGTTTCCGCCCATCACGGCATTGCACAAAACCCCGTATCCTGGAAAATAATATATATATCATTTACATAATCTTACATAAGTGATAATTGAACATGCAAGTTATTAAACCTACTTGCTGAGTTCATAAGAGCCGATTTGTTTGCATTGTTTCTTAGGAAATCAGCCGACTAGTTCAATAAATACTATGATGCTATTAAATAATTACAACTGTTAGATTATCATATTACAGTGGAACATCTTTAACCCTGACACACTGGGAGGTCCCCAGGGTGTCCGGCTTAAAGGGTTTACACTGTAAATCACGTATTTGATCATTCTGAGCCATAGTTTTGTGCTATACGATCACGAATATACATTATCACCTGAGATAAATGACCACTGTTTTCTTGGTGCCCAGTTTAGAAAGGTTCTACTGTATATTTATTACTTAGCTACAAAATCATACATTGGCGTTGTACTGATCACTGATAGTATATAAATCTTATTTATCCCGTCAACAAAAGTGCGTATGTGCCGTGAAACAAGGTGCCATGAAACATTTTTGATATCCTGTCAATGCGACCTAATCACTACGTATGAATAAGTGCGGTGACTGGTGTCATTCTTTTTGCATTTAAAAGCCATTTGTAGGTGTTGACGGGATAAATGGAATAGTAGGTTAGTGCCGTGAATGGGAAAAATATCTGGCAAGGCTTAGGAAACGGAATGGGCGAGGCTCTGCCGATAATAACAAGTAATCCCAGCCACCGCACATATTCATACGCAGTGATTATGTCGTATTGACAGGATATCAAAAATGCTTCACGACACCGTGTTTCACGGCACATACGCACTGTGTTGACGGGATAAAATATATTTCGCCAATACAATGAGCATAGTATGTATTCATTTTACTCTGGTATAAATGACAGACGATAATAAGTTGCTGGAGGTCAATCGATGAATCCAAAAATAGGTAAACCAGGTATATTATCATATCATAGACTCTTTTTTCGTGTATAATAAATACATGATGGAGTACACGTGCAAGCATGTCAATATAGTAGTGTATCTTGGTGGTTTACATATACTTGTAGTGTGGCTCAGTGGTATTCATACGGGAGAATATCCATACGTTTGCAGAACTTTTGTTCATTCTAATCTGGTCGAGAGTCCGATCCTCACAAAACGCATTATTTTTGTCGATAGTATTGTGTTCTTTTTATATCTGGTTGGTGTAGAGGGAAATAGGTGAAACGGCGAGGATTATGACTATTGTTGTATGGCCTCAATATAAGGTTTGATCATGTCCAGCGGTGTGCAAACGTTTGCTGTGGCCAGAGGGAACTGTTTGAACCCAAGGCCGCGGGCCGCGTATTCAAACAGTTCCCGAGGGCCACAGCAAACGTTTGCACACGGCTGGACATGATCAAACGTTATTGTTACATTTCCAACACAAATCTAATGTAAATTGAGCATTATATTCAGTATTTTCAGTACTTTTATAAATCGTCTCATTCACGTAGATAATGTTCGGTATTCATATTCCGGGGCCGCGTCATGAACGTCATGAACGTCATGAACGTCATGAAGTAGTGACGTCATGAAGGAACTTCCGCCTCGTGACGTCATAAAGGCACTCGCATCGTATATGTATCACGCCAATATACGTCAAGTGCTCATTGGCAATGCATGCATGATCAAGATGATATTAATCTACAAAAAGGCACCTGTGTTTCATTATCTAATTTTAGAACATACAATCAGTGTTATACATAGGTGCACCAATATCAACCTGTAACCAATACTTACATTCCGTATCTGATTCATGTATCGTAGTGGTAACAGTTATTTGTTTTGTTTAATTAATCAACGTTGAGGGTTGTGGGTTGAAAACCAACACTGTGCTATATTATTGAATTATGCTCCTCACTTCATACTCCCAGATAGATATCTGCCGTCGTTAATACGTTTATTTTATTAACATTAGTTAATGTAACTTACAGTAACATATTGTTTGTATTGGTTCAAAACCTGATAACGACGTCTACTGCATAATATTCTTTGAATCGTCTTAGTTACATCCATATGTCTGTCTGGACAAAATGTATAAGCGCAGCCAATGTTTCCCCTCTCTAGGGCGGCGGACATCCAATGTGTGGGGTGTATTTACAGTAAAACAGGGGTCTTGAATTATGAGGCCAAGAACCCCGAGGATGTGTATATTTGGCGTCGTTTCTATGAAATACCTAATGGCGATAATTTTAGAATGTGTCTACATACCGATTTTGTTTCACGTTGTTTGATAGTGAAATATTGATTTAGTAAATGGAATGTGAACATCGTAAGTCCTGATCTGACTGTGTGATGTGCATCCTGATCTAGGACGCTGTAAACCCAGTGCACATGTCACAAGGACCCCGTTGTCAAACTCTATCTAACACATTTTCGTAATAGTGAGAAAACGTTGAATTTGTAAAATTAATACAAACAAAATAATTTGTCCGAGGCTGGAACTTGCACAAAAAGAACGCACGTGGAATGAATTTACCAAGCACTCAACCATATGAGCTGTGGGGACAATAGCACTTATGCTTGCGGGCGACTGGGAAATCAAAATGAATCAACTATCGAAACGTTTTACGTTTACAAATATGGCATTTATTGTAGTTTTCAATCGCCTGTTGTACCAGTCAACAAGTTGATAATTTAAATTATCTCCTACGCTATCGGGAGAATGTATTCCAAGCTCTAAATTGTTCTAGGAAAGGCGACGATTCGGCCAGCTAAAAAGGCTGCAAACGGCTACATCCCTAGAAACTGAAATAGACAATGTCCGCTGACCCCGTGACGTCAAGTGCCCTTGCCAATTTATCTGAAACCAACAGTATATAAACGACAGTCGATAATAACTTGCTGAAGGTCAATCGATGTGTTCAAAAATAAGTAAACCTGATGTATTATCATATCATAGCCTCGTTTTCATGTATAATAAACATATGATAGAGTGCACGTGCATGTATGTCACTATAATAATGTGCATGTATCTTGGTGCTGTAAAATGGACTTGTAGTGTGTGGCTCAGTGAGAATCAATCGGTGAGAATATCCATACTTTTGCAGAACTTTTGCTCAGTCTTATAATCTGGTCGAGAGTTCGAACCTCACAAAACGCATTACTTTTGTCGATAGTAGTGTGTTCTTTTTATGACTGGTTGATGGATATAAAAATATGTTGAACGGTGAGGGTTATCACTATTGATTTATAACCTCAATGCGACGTGATCGGCGAGAACATACTCCCAGATTCTACATGTAGACGTATATGAAATGTGCATTAAATCATGAATTTTCTTCAAAGTGATAGTAGCGTTCTACATGTGAATTATGTCATGCTTATTTAAGGCAATTAGTAAGAGAAACACAAACACAAAAAGAAATATACGTGTATAATAAAATATAAGCAAATACAATATGTGTATATATATTTATGAAAAACTAAGATTCGAACTCACTACATCATTGATATCCGTCACGCTAACCCCTCGACTACATAAGACTTGATAAGAAACATCACAATCAGTATTTAAAAGCAATACGGGCACGGGTATATTTACCTGTCTCACCTATTCTGTGTTTTCTTTATGACCGGTTTGTTTGTAAACAAGAAGCAAGTAGTCTCCGGACTAAACATGAAGTTACATGTGTACCTACTTAAGAGATGACAACAAATCATTTCAGTGGTGTTTGCCAGTATATATATAGCTCATGATCAGAAAGACCGGTCAATATGGGCACAACAGTCGGCAGTCGGATACATACCTAAATTTGGCCTCGTATCTGTTCAGGAGATGACCACCGATTGCGTATCTCAGTACAACCCTGTCTCCTATCGCGCCGACCATTAAACTGCCATCCAACATCACGGTCAGACACCCCGGTCTCTCGCATTCCGTCTCGAACGAATGCACTACCCGTGTTTGTAAAGTCGGGTGTAACATATTGGTCGCCGGCGATGCCGAAGCTTCTGTCAACGAACTTATAAGCACCTGCTCTGCGGCAGATATTAGTAACATCGGCGAATTCAACGCCGCATTTCTCTTATATTTGCCCTTCTCTTCTTCAATGATCGTCGCAAGGTCACCACACACTCGCACTATGTCAATATCAGATGACATGTCAACGATTTCCTTTGTTGAATCCATGACGGCAAGTACGGCACCAGACTGTGTCTTCATTGATGTCTCGTACTTATCAAACAGTTCATTTATTCCAGCCCCGGTCGCTTCAACCTCGTCAATCATCTTAGTAGCGATCACGTCTAGGCGCCCTTTCAGACATTCTCTGGATGTTCTGATGTTGGCGATCGTCGCGTCAACTTTCGCGAGTGTGTCTAATTTACTACGAAGGGCGTCAGTGCGATCTTGCAGGAGGGAAAGATGGGTCTGTCTGAGGCTGTCGATGTCCTGAAATATTATTCAGTTATGGTTCAAGAATATTTAATTTAAAAATTGCATGTTACATGACTGTTATGTTCACATTACTTTAAATGTATAGTGGCATAAAATGTTCCTATTTACATATCATAATATAGTATTAATAATAACAACAAACCTGTGCAGATGTTAAGGTGTACCAATTAATATTATTATACCCCATTCCAATGTCTATGTATTGTATTGGTCAATTTCATATCACGTGATAAAAGTAATCTACCGTGTCGCCCGCTTCACAACACAGCGGGAAATATTAGAGGGAAATATTACAACATTTACCCTCCCGTCCAGAAAATACATGAAGCGTAATTACGGAACCAACCGAAATGTGGCTGGACTGTTTCGGCGTTTATCTAGCATAGAAACCGAATGTGCGAAGGCATACAAATGAAATGAAATTCATGTAATTTCTATTTTAATGGTACAATAGAAAACGGTTACTAGCTCAATGTTTGTAACAATATGACGGATTCTCCAGCCAACATGCGTTTTACTTCTGATTATGTTTCTGAAATAGTGACTTTAATCATGTTCGTAATTAGATATTCGGTATAATACATTAAATACCGCCCTTGTTGAGAGAAATATTGTTTATAATCCCACAATATCCCCATCCCTCAACAAGGGCGGTATTGTACAATGTTGGTGCCGACATGCAAACATGTACATGGTCAATGTGCTTACATTAACTGTCCTCAGTGTCAGTTATGGATTGTGAAAATAATGCACAGTTTGTGACACAAAAGAACGTAACGTGCAGTAAAAAGGCACTTGCTATGTATATTGATAGTTACTGTTACGTAGTGTTTGGCGATAATCATGGTAACCGTTGAGTATGCCATCTGATTGATTTGATTGGATATTATGATGATAACAATAGTGTTCAGCATTTCACGTCTGAATATCTGCAAAGGTCTATTCTCAATTTATGTTACATATTTTCATAATGAGAACAGTCAGGTGTAATTCTTTGAACATTCGGACGTAATGCAAAAATGTTTTTATTTCGTGAAATTTGGAATATATTGATTTTATTACGAAAAATTGATTTGTCAATGGAAATTTAATATGGGGGAAAATGAGGTGGGGGACCTGGGGGAGCTGAAGGAGGAGACAAATGGAAATTGACTCCCAAATCTCGCAAGATAGCTTCGAAATGATGTAAAAGAAATCAAGCTAAATTTTGAATTTCGCAAATGTCCCCATGTTAAATCCACATAGACATATTCACTGGGGAATTATTTTTCGCAATAAAATCAATGTTGTACCACATTTCACGAAACAACAAGAAGCACTGTAAATAAGCAATCGATGGCCAACTGTTATTTTTTTCTGTTATGAACAGACAAGAAATCACATAAATTGCATTGAAATCCATATAAATTGGACACAATGGGGTCCCCAAGGTGTTCGGTTTAGAGGGGTTTCATTGTAGTTGGTATGTGTCATACATGCAGTACTGCGCATCTTGTTATCTGTTATCTTCATGGTCACAATTACTCGACCTGTGTTATACATGCATACATCACTGTTTTGAGTCACTAGATAACACCACGTACGTCATGGTTATGAAACAGTTCCTGATCATGATATATTATACATGTGTAATAGACATGTGTTTCATTATACGTACATATATTTCGTACATCTACGTCAGACAGATACATTGCTTTTCAAATACACGAATAGCCGCAATATTTTTAATATATGAATGGACGGAAGGGTGGGTTTATGGGTGAGTGACTTGTTGAGTGGCTGGCTGGCTGGCTGGCTGGCTGGCTGGCTGGCTGGCTGGCTGGTCGGACTGGCCGACACTTTACTGGATGGACACATGCAGGTTGGGTGGATGTACTGGCTGGCCGGCTGGCTGGATGGATGTTGGCTGGAATTTTGGATTGCTGGATGTTTGGCTGAATGGGTTAGTGGGTGGATGGATTAATAGATATGGAAATGGGTATGTGTGGGCGGACGGACCTTGCGTGTCTGTTCCCGTTTCTTGGCGGCGTACTCGTTTATGGGCTGTATCCGGTGGCCGGCGTGTCTGTCCTCCCAGCACTGGCTACACAAAACGACGTCGTCGTCGGCACAACAGAACGCCAACACCTTACCTGGGGAAACATAAGGTTCGACAATTCCAACCGTGGGTAAACGTTTGCCGTGACACGAGGGAATTGCTTGATCCCCAATGCCGCAGGCCGCGTGTTCAAACAGTTCCCGAGGGGCACGACAAAACGTTGCCCACGGCTGGACATGATCGAACGTTATTTTTACATTTCCATCGGAAATATCATGCAATTTGAGCATTTATGCAGTACTTTTTGTACATTCATAACCTGCTCCATTCAAACACTTAATTTACATATACATGTTCCGCGGCCGCAGTACACGTCGCGTGATGCAGCCGAATCCATTTCAAAATTTCAATGCGACTGTTGAGCACCTGTCTGGTGACGTAATGGCGCGTTCTAGTAACGTCATGAGACACATGCATAGGTAGGTGTCGGGCTTGGCCACGGAATGAGCATTGTCTACAGCCATAGTCAAACAGCATGCGTTGTACGTTTGAACACGGCTACGAGTGGCGACGAACAATACCAACTACGTGTGGGTTTAGAGGCGTGGACAACTAGGTGGACGATGGGTGTGTGTGTGTGGACGGACGGACGAACGGACGTCGGAATGGATGGACGGGCCTATTCGCACTCACAACATTTTCTGCATCATAATACAACATTGTGTTCGGCACAACAGACCGCCAGATCCTTGCCTTATGGAACATGATTTTAATATAACCCTTTCAACCTCACACACCATAAAGCCAACAATAGCAAACACTGTTGATCAACTTAAAACACCTGGCGTTCCGAACGTTAGTTATCTTGTGTAATCGATGGTTACTCATCCAGTTTATTTTCATGTTTTAATTTTCATTTGTATTTTCATTAATTCGACACATATCTAGTCGGCTAATGGAAACTAAAGTATGTATGCGGTATAGTATTTTTATTTTTCGGACTTGCTAGAGTCTACTAGTAGCGCAAATTGTGTTTATCATTCCATGTATATATGCAGTATATATGCAGTACAACTACATTATATGTACACCAGGGCTCCAGGTAAGCAATTAGTAATTTAGTTTTGTTACTCCATCATTTCGAAAGCAATTGGGTATTTCAAAATTTTAATTGTGTACAATTAAATCACACTACTGTTTAAACCTCAACATACAGCAATTATTGAATAGTTTGTATCGAAATGAAAACATATCTTGGCATTTCATTCTAATGAAATACGAAGATGTGTTTTCATGGAAAAATAAGAAAAATATGCTATATTGTTGGTCTGTTTATTGTTGTATGCAGCATGATAAAGGTACCACAATTGTTCTCATTGCTTTTTGATACTCACTACTTCTGATTTCAATTGGGTTTTTTGGCAATTTTAATTGGGTATTTACGCAAATACGCAGCTTATCTGGAGCTCTGTTAAGCACATTATAAAAAAATACATTGGAATTTTGTCAAATAAAATGGTGCCTAATATTAGTAGGTCCTATACATGCATGTTATTTGCAGTACTGTAAATAAAGGAACATCCTCATGTTGCATATCGTCTGAGACAAAGTATCCTTAATAGGCGATAAATAGAGGATAGTAGGTTAGTGCCGTGAATGGGAAAAATTATCTGGCAAGGCAACGGGATGTGCGAGGCTCTGCCGAGCACATCCCGTTTCCGTGCCGCGCCAGATAGTTTTCCCATTCACGGCATTAACCTACTATTCGATTTATCCTGTCAATAATTACACACAGATTTAAAATGTAAAAAAATAACCCCAGCCGCATCTCCAAATCGTATTGACAGGATATCAAAAATGTTTTAAAGCACTGTGTTGACGTGAGAAAAACATGACATTGTGTTATAAATTTCTGAATTTGTGAATCAATTTTCAACATGTGACATTTGTTTTCTTAGTTACATAAATTCCAACCACTCTTAGTCGACCCACCTTCGTGATCCTCGCACGTCAGCCGGATATTATCCACGGGGGTCTTGACAATCGTCTCATGGATCACTTCTAGGGTGTGGTCCTTACACTGGGTCATCTGTAGGTGGGTCTTCATACAGACCCTATACAGGTGTATATGGAATAGCAGAAAGGCTAGAAAACGCGTAGGAATTCCGAGTCTTGGCGAGGAATTGCTACCGTTTCCGAGCCGAGCCTACCAGGCTAGTGCGTTTCGGCATAGTTAGTAAAACGCGTATTGAGCATTTTCCTGATAATCGATAATCATAATAAAATGGAACAGCAATCGATTATCGTGATAGCAGCACATACACCAATGGGCGTAGTCGTTCTCTTATGCATGTGATCCAATCTTCTTATAGAATTACCAGCAATAATTATATCGGCAATTCTCGATCTGACCATCGACTATGGTGATGTATGTTCCAAATAAAAATAAATTAGGTGCAATAATTATACAGTAGTTCTTTGATAATCGATTGTATCGTGATAATATCACCTACAAAATGTCTTCGGCAGTTCTCAAATAATCGATTATCGTGGTAACAATACCTGCAATAATTCTGCTCACTGCATGTGAGCAGTATTATTGCAGGTATTGTTACCACGATAATCGATTATCAATTAGAATTACATTGTACCAACATTACGTCTAACGGATGTTTTAAGACAATCGAATATGCTGATATCATTTATGTAGTGTTATCTACACTAATGATATCAGCATATTCGGAAAAAGCCGATATATCGGAAATTGCCGACTAACCATCACGTATTGGTCATGTGGTCGCTGTGGATTTTGTCCAGGTAAGGTGGCCGCGAAAGTTTGATATGAATTTTCCGATGATCGATTATCATGGTAATATTACCTGCAGTAATTCTGCTCACACTCCTCGCAGCGTACCGCCGCCGGAACATCCATCTGACAGACGTCACAATACTTGACGCCGTCGCTATGACGTCTCGCATAATCCCGGAACGCCTCGATGTAGAAGTTATTTGTCAGCCCCTCGATTCCGTTTGGCGGGAGTTTCGTGACTACCCGGCAGTTCGGACAGACCAGTGTCCGTTTTTGGGCCTGGGAGTCGAGCTGGAACTGCAGACATTGGCGGCAGAAGGTATGGTGGCACTGCAGGAACTTCGGCTCCTTTAGCTGGTCCATCAGGCAGATACTGCAGGTCAAAGGTCGCGAAGCCGCCATGCTTTCTGGGTTAAGAGATAAGCAGTTGTTAGGGCACTGTTTGTCCCTGTTATGCAGATTTGTAAATGTATATGTGTACATTTAATAATAATGTATGCATTTTTTCCACATAACTTTTTAAAATTACAATAAAAAAAGCTTTCGTGAAAATATTAGAATTCTACCACATTTTTGTTTAATAAATGTCTTTATAACTTATCGCGGTATCTTTTAATTACAGTTTTTCTTTTTATGCCATCATACATTATCAAGTTCAAGTAATAACTTAAAGAGAAAATAATACAATTAATATAAATACTTGGGCAAAAACAACTATTACAATTTTATAAATCATTGACGACGTCATTGTGCAGCGCTCATACATGTTAGTTCAAGTAAATTAAATATGGATAGAAAACATGTCAAAACCGTAAGTTTGTAAGTTTTCATTATTAATTATTTTTGCCTGCGTTTTCATTCATATTTCAACTAATTTGTATAATTTAAAGAAATTCGTAATTATTGTATTGCTCTCCACTAATTATAAAATTATACGTATAGCTGAGACCCAGTGTACATGTACATGTAGGCATATATAGAGAATAGTAGGTTAGTGCCGTGAATGGGAAAACATATCTGGCAAGGCTTAGGAAACGGGATGGACGAGGCTCTGCCGAGCCCATCCCGTTTCCGTGCCGCGCTAGATAAGTTTTTCCCATTCAGGGCATTAACCTACTATTCTAGTTATCCCGTCAACACTACAAATAGCTTTAAAATGCCAAAAAAATAACCCCAGCAGCTTCCTCAACATCGGAGAATCGACTAGTATCCATGATATCAGAGCCACACACATTCATACGCCGTGATTAGGTCGTATTGACAGGATATCAACAAAGTTTCACGGCACTGTCTTTCACGGCACATACTCACTGTGTTGAAGGGATAAATAGTACTGGTCACATGGCGAAGATTCCAAAACGGTATTACTAACATTGTATTACTCTGGTGCAATATGATTTTTATACACGGTGTTATCACATCTTCAAGGCACTGTGTTTCACGGCACATACGTACTGTGTTGACGGGATGAATTTCAATATTGAAATATGAAAATCTTGAAAAGACATAGATCGAATTGCAGAAATAATAAATTAAAATAATATTTGTTATCTTGTATGGACAGTAGCGCTTTTCTGCAGGTCATCTATACGTACTATACCAACACTATACGCATACTACATGTACTATACCAATACGATATGTTTTCTATACGATATTGCGCATGCGTCGTGTCAACTCTACATTCTTTATCTGAAGCTAGCTTATTTACTAATAAAAGCAGTCATAAGTTCAATTTAAGTGCATATATTTTCGTTTTGGTTTGTATAAATCTGATCTGTTCATGCTAATTTTCAAATTTACATGAAATCTGCGTTAATAATGTTGTAGAAACATTGTTTTCAAACTAGGCTACAGATCATGAATTTTGTGACGTCACGAGCGCCATTTTTCTTTTTTGTCGATGTGAGAGGAAGACTTGTTTATTTGTAATACTGTCTGCAACCATTGTTTGCACTTATCTCCCGTGTTATCTCCTTGCCAGAAAGATGCTGACAGGTATATTGTTTGGTTTGGTAATCTTAAATTGTGCTGTCTCTATATTCAAGCCACAAACGCCCGTCCTAAATCAACAAAATGAAAGTACAAATCGGGACTCGTTGTTACTGTGCAAGGCCGCCAAGATCCCTGTTCAATCAAAACATCATGAAGAGTTGAACAAGCTTGCAAAGTGGGGCACTGATTCGCACCACAGTAGGACTCGGTCAAACTACGTATATCTGAGCCTTTTGCTTGTTACCCTGTCCCATGATGTTGAAATAAACCCAGGCCCTGGTCGGTTGCCCAAATTCCCTTGTGGACACTGTGGCAAAGCTGTAAGAAATACTACTGATGCCATACAGTGTGACTCGTGTGACACCTGGTTTCACAGTGTATGCTCAGGGATGTCCAAGGATACATATCAGTTACATGTTGTTCATGACTCGTACTCGTGGCTTTGCTTGAATTGCGGACTGCCAAACTTTAGCTCGGCATACTTTGACGATGCCTCACTCTCATCCCTTGCTGATCCAAACATGTACTGTGACCTCACTGATTCCGAGTCTGAGTCGGACTGCCCACTCACATCGACCCCCAAAAAGTCGAGTAACAATAAGTGTAACAAAAACACCCCACGGAAATTGAAGATACTAAACGTAAACTTTCGTTCTGTGATTAACAAAATAGGTGACTTTCATGCACTAGTGGACACAGAACAGCCAGATACTTCAGCTTAACACAACTGGTATGTGAACCAACAAGGTACAACAATACACTTAATCTCTTCCTTACCACCAACAACACACTGATTGGTAAGGTTTCTGTAATTCCCGGCATCAATGATCACGATGTTGTATGTGTCGAAGCCGACCTGAAACCTAGATTACTTAAAACTAAACCACGCCATGTTCACTTATATAGAAAAGCCAACTGGGATGCTTTTAGATCTGGTATGTCTACCTACTAGGACACTTTCTTGTCACAGAGCAATGGTAAGTCTGTCCAAGACCTCTGGGATGAGTTTACGTCTAATCTCCAGAAACTCCAAGATGAGTGCGTTCCATCCAAGCTTATACGAGGTAACAAATCCCTCCCCTGGATCACACAGGACATCAGACGAGCCATCCGAAAACGTAATAAACTGTATGATCAATTCAAGAAGTCTCACTGCCCAGAGAAAAGACAACAGCACCTCGAATGTCACACCTAATAAGACAAAAGGTAAAACTAGCATACGAAACCTACATTGCAGACTTACTAGGTGTCAACGACGAAAATGAAGGCGACACAAAGGTCGACAGTAAAAAACTTTCTCGTTCCTGAAGGGCGCCAGGCAAGACAGTGAGGGCATATCTCCCCTACTGTGAGAAGGTTAGCTCCACACAGACACAAAAGAGAAAGCCAATATACGGAACAAACAGTTTCAGTCCGTATATAATTCTCTCCAAGATCACATATTGACCCACGCACGAGTGGAGGAACCCAACCACAGCACTACCCTCATATGCCCGATATCGACATCTCCACATCAGGTATAATGAAGCTACTCCACGGCCTTAATACGACTAAAGCAGCCGGCCCAGATCTGATAAAGCCATTGGTACTGAAAGAGTTAAGGGAACAAATAGCACCTATTCTAAAGGTAATCTTTCAGCAATCCCTACAAACAGGCGAAGTACCAAAGGACTGGCTTTCTGCCAATGTGGCTCCATTATACAAGAAGGGAGACCGGTCAATCGCAGCGAAGTACCGTCCTATATCACTGACATGTATTATTCGCAAGGTACTTGAACACATAGTAGCCTCCAACCTAGCCCGCCACCTAGACTCACACACTATTATGTATGACTTACAGCACGGGTTTAGGGAGAAGCGCTCATGCGAGACACAGCTGACCATGCTCATCGAGGACCTGGCACGAACGTGCTATCAAGGTAGGCAAACAGACCTCATACTACTTGACTTTAGCAAGGCATTCGACAATGTCACCCACGAGACGCTACTCCATAAGCTAAGTACCTACGGTGTTCAAGGCATGACACGGGACTGGATTCGAGCCTTCCTCAGTGATAGGACACAGTCGGTCCTACTTGAAGGTGAGTCCTCAGACACTATCCCTGTCACCTCTGGCGTTCCACAAGGGTCAGTCCTAGGTCCGATAATATTCCTCGTTTATATAAACGACTTACCGGAAAGTATCACCTCCCAGGTAAGGCTGTTTGCTGATGACACAGCAATTTATATCACAATTGATGACCAGCAGAGAGACCAAAACACCTTGCAGACTGATCTCAACATTCTACAAGACTGGGAAGCTGCGTGGGACATGAAATTTAATCCCTCTAAATGTCAGGTGATTCAGATTTCCCGGTCTAAAAAGCCAAAACCCACGAGCTACCAGTTACATGGCCAGACGCTTGAGATTGCTGACAGTGCCCGCTACCTCGGCGTCGACATATCCAATAACCTATCCTGGAATATAAACACATAAATACTGTTGCAGGTAAGGCTAATCGTACACTCGGCTTCATCAAGCGTAATATTAAGACGAAATCGCCCAAATTAAGAGAGTGCGCCTGCAAAACACTTGTCCACCCACAACTTGAATATGCTGGCTGTGTCTGGGACCACCACACAATTTCAAATACTGAAAAACTGGAAAAAGTCCAGCGACGTGCCGCTCGTTGGACCATGAGTGATTATTCAACCTACTCGAGTGTCACAAGTATGTTGGAAAAGCTGGGATGGAGGCAGATCGAGCAGCGTCGGGCAGATGCGCGTCATACCTTAGTCTACAAAATAGTTCATGGCTTAGTGGCTATTCCCGTCCCTGACTATTTCGAACCGAACCACAGAATTTCCCGCTTCTGTCACTCTATTAAATTTAAACAGGTTCATACTCGTGTAGATTACTACAAATATTCATTTTTTCCTCTCACTATAGTGCAATGGAATTCTCTAACAGCGGATGTCATACTGCAGAAAGATCTTGATTCGTTCAAGCTTTCTGTCAGCCGCATCACGCACCAAAAACCGTAAGTGCATATGGCTGTTTTTAACCACTTGTTATCCTCCTTCACACTTTTAACATTACTTTTACTTTATTTTGCATGCTATTGTACTGTTTGCTATACTTTTACTAATTTGACACCGACGCGCAGTTGCCCGATGATGCCCGCGAGGGCGTGTGGCAGAAATAGATAGATAGATAGATAGATATGCATATAGTATAAACGTACGGTATGTTTGTACCGTACATACCAACCAATATCGTATAAATATATACCATTCAAATCGTACGTTTATACGATTTTTATTCATGTGTATAATTCTGGTACGTTTGTATCGTACAAACATACCAGATTTGTGTACGGTATAAATGTACCAGAATACCGTATATTAACGGTGTTGCCGTGTACAATTTGCCCTAATATTTGGTCCGCCTCGGCAGTTTTGTTTTCATAATATTCAGAAATGCGTAATATTACTAATCTATCTCTGTGTTTCATGAAATATATTTAAAGAAACTGTGATATTTTCTGTAAATGACGTCGATATATATCCACAAAACGAGAAACAAAATCCAATTAAATAATGAAAAACTTGTGATTGTTTACGAGATACGATTCGATATGCCTAGCTAGAGTTTAATCTCTCACCTATCTATCTATCTATTGATACTGTACTCGCTCCGTTCGGAGCATTATGACAGGTGAATGGTGACAAATTGCTTTGATCAAGTACAAATATAAAAGAATTGCAACAGATATATATGATCCAAAGAAAAAGACCAAAGATAGACTTTGCCACTTAAAACTATTTACAAGAAGTAGGTGTCTGCTAAATGAGCACAATTAGCAGACTGGGTTAATTTAACACCCGGTGTTGTTACATGACACTACACTGTACTAGCAACAATAAACCGGCGTCAATAAATAAAACAACAGCACAAACGTATCCGTGTTCCAATCCAAAATGTTATCCCATCTATTTAATTCAAAGTGTCTAGAAAGTCAGCGGTATTGGTGATCTGTTTTTTTGGTGCGCAAATATAAATCGGCGGGTTATTGCGAGACAAACAGTGAAACATTGACCTTGACAATTTCTTGGACAAAACAAAATGTCGTCACTGCCGTTCCGAATATCAAGAACAAATTACTAGACACCACCATGCTCCCAATATATTTATTTTCATATACAATCAAATTATAATGTGTGGTCTACAGTATAATATGGCAAAACTTAGCACCAATTTAGCGTTTTGTTTACCTTTTTCGCCGGTATCAAATTACGTTTTCCTATTCTGTTAACATTGTTTCGACGCGATCCTTTTGTCGACATGACAATTTCTGAGATCAACACAACTTTTCATAATGTCTTTCAATTTCAAGCTGCAAGGACACTGTGAATTGCATATTAACCATAATAACATGGTGAACATATTGATAATAATTTTAAAAGAAAACCATATTTTAATTTTCGAAACCTGATAAAGTATTCTCTTACTTGATACTTGGGGTCCAGTGTGTCGCCAGACAGATTCAGGGGTTGCATGGGAAATAACTGGGTCAACAAACCGGGGAATACCACTGCATACGGGGGAATGTCAGGTGGAACAGCGTCTGTAATAACATACAGACCAATATGCACAACATTTGTACAGCAAGCAAACTATCGTCAACTTACACTCTCTAGTACTGGTGAGAGACGTCTATCTTCAACAAGGAACACCGGCAGAATAGCCAACATTCACAGGTGCACATGGAATACGCACATAGTGCCTACGTCATAGGCTCGACGAGTCCACTTCATGTGCAGGTAGCACAGGTACCTGTAACGAGAAACACCACACTCCCCCCAACTCTATAAAAGGTAGGGGTGTGCTACTCGAAGGAACATATCTATCCACTTGGCTCAGCTATCATCCCGGAATCTGCGTTCTGCTCAATCTACTAACCTGTAACGCAATCCAAAACGAAGCAGTTAACATTTGCATCAGATTACAAAAGGATACAGCCAAAACGGATATTCAGCCTGATAGTTCTCGTCAGTCATCTTCGCCCTCGTCCGTTCACGGTGTCCTCAGAAGACGTCTGGTCTTGCCGTGTGTTCCCGAGCCATCACCATAATAGTCCATCGGCTAAGGGAAATTGAGTCATTATGGTATCTTATACACATGTAGTAGCAGCTTTCTATCTGCGATACCATTGTATATTTCAGCCCGCTTGACTCATATAACACTGTGCTCAGCGTTAAACTAGAACTTGGTCCATTATTGTATTATCCACAAATACATATAACTTGCTAACGGTTTCTCCTTGTCTGCACACACGTACTGTATGATGGTGCATGTGATATTGAGCTTATATGTTGTTCTGTTTCTGCACATCTGGAAATGCGTCTTTGTGTTTGCATGACAACACTGTGGAACGTTGATCACCAAGTATGTCTATGAACACAAACTAAACTTGCATTGGCTGTATGCGTGTCCAAATATGGTTCCCAGATGAATTATGGCACACTGTTCATATATTGGTCATCCTTAATTGTAGAATACTGCATGTTGCGCTGGAACCGGATCGTGGTCTGGAAGGATGGAATAATATTCTGCATAGTCAATCAGAACTTTGTGTGCTCTTCTTCACTCATTGATTTGTACCGTCTGTTCAACTGTTACATTAAGCTAGTGTTAGTAGTCACTTCCAACATGTGTGTGTGTGGGTATGTGTGTAGAATCTACACGTGTACATTTTATTGTAAATCAGTGTAACATGGTGTATGTCAGTCTCACATGGTAGTCAGTTTTCACTGATAAGTGTGTTTTCCCAGAGGAAACCTTCAACACAGTCGTTCAGTTCTGTATCATTGGACATGTCCTAGTGGAGGCACTTGAACTGATACCACGGTCGATTCAGCACTCGGACAGCAATGACAGGGCATCGCACTCGTTTGTTAGTCCTTTTTGTCATGTTCAATTTACGGCGACCTATGTATGATGCTGAGGTTGGATACATGCCTGACCTTCCTGGGATAACATCCACATACACTTTTCAACACAGAGAAACGCAATGGGCCATGTCTGCTGGATGTTGATGACGCAGTTGAATGGGCCCAAGGCAAACGGCTGACCGGGCTATCTATCACACTCGCGTTTGAGCTCAATCCAGGATATATACGAGTTGAATGTAACCAAGGCCAACGACTGACCGGCTGACCGGGATATTTATCCCAATCGTGTTCTTCGATGATCCAGGATGTACTGCTAACCTCCGGAAGATTATGCCAGCAGACCACACCATTCCTGGATAACAATGCTCTACATACACGATTAGTACATGAAATATATGTCCTGTACATAGGGTTTCGCCCCCAGGACGTAGGGGAAACACTACCTGTACATGCGCGGCACCAGACGCAACATATTCCCGTATAGCATCATAACTGGTCATCATGCACATAGGAACATATGCACCTGTGTGTCACCAACTTTAGTTAAATGCATCAGTGCCAATCATGTATGCCAACCATGACCATTTCTCCCCCCAACCAACATTTTTTGGGACATGGTCTCATATCCAGCTTTGTTATCATTTCTACATCGGCTGCACATATTTATCAACACTCTTTGATTCCAAACGGTATGGAATTGCTGTTACAGCCTCATTCAGAGAAATAGTACCAAAATGATCACCGCCCACATGTGACGGAAGTCAATTCCACAATTTCAGGGTGACCCGACCTGGACATGGTACACACGTCAGCCATTCTCTGAGACTGGACGGCAACATCCAGTCTATTTTGGTTTGTCACACTCTATCATGTTCCCGAATTATACACCCATCAGTCGGTACACTATTTCATAGACTGATAATACTCAATATATTCCCTAATACTCTCTAGTAGGACAATACATTCTTGCAATCATTCCAACCACTAAGATATTGGCAATGAACTAAACAAAAAGTGCACACAACATGCTCAAAAACGATTTAAAGGAGGCAATCGTACTGCAGAAACCACAGGGTCTTTCAGGCACCGAGGTGCACCC
>CM055275.1:40982616-41019275 GCA_029237695.1 Conchocele bisecta
ACCGAGGTGCACCCTACGATTAGCGGTGTACGGTCCCTACCCACATAGTACATTGCATGTCCTTGCATATCCGTTATTGAACAGAACGGACGATATCTCTATCCGAAGAGATTCGTTGATCAGACATGTCGCAAGGAAGGTCTCTTAGCTTGTTGGTAGCAGCCAATTTTCAAAACAGGCTAAGCTTACTAATGCACACTTCACGCCACAGGACTCCGTCCTGCTCTTGTCCTACTTCTACCCACTATAGGAGCATGTCCTATTTTTATATCAACACCTCCTCGTTCGCTAGTATCAGTCTAATAACAAATAATATACCAAGATCATGTAACTGGAACAGCACTTTGGTATTCGAGGAGCTTCCGTTATTTATTCACCTATTCTCAGAATAAACGTACACACAAAAATGAAAGATTGACAATGAAAGTTAAAGAAACGGCAAAGTATTAGGAATGTAATCTATGTTACATGTATGCTGGTCAAGTAAAGAAACGTAATAAACTATGCATTGTACTCGTTTATCCGAACAGTTTTGCCTCTCAAAATGTGCTTAACAATACATAAACCTGAAAAGCACATTCCAATGTGTATATTATATCAAAAGTATTGAGACGACACTATTTCAATGAACGTGCAATCCCACTCCGAGAATAGGTGTATTGCTTCCAATATTACTCCCCGAGACACCCCAACTTTCATGCACCAGACAACTGCTTATTGGAAATCTCTCAGATTATATAATATGGTCACTTTGGTTGACAACGTTTTACATTCATCACTTGTCAAAGGACCGGCAGCCATGTCAATCGCGCCCCTAGTTCTCTCATGTTGCAATACTATACTAGCATGGGCCCCATCCTCCCATGTTCATAGGATTCAACCGACTCGTGGTACCTTGATTGCCGTTGCCGACAGCCTACACGACCAGCGCGTTGCTGTGGCAATGATCAATTGTCTCGTGTCGGTCTACATGCCGCCCCTCCTAACGTTGAATACCCAAGACCATCCTCACCTTCCGCTCGAAAGCCTGTTGGGCCTTCAGGCAGTGCATCAGGTTCAGGTAATGGCTTTGTCTCCGAAGTGATTGGGTCGTCAGACATTTTTTACTCGGGCTCGTCCGAAACTATAGCTAAATGTGACGCCCGAGACAGCATCTGATCGGCAACTTCGATTGGCTACTGATACACACCACATTGCTCAACCTCTTTCCTTCGATCTGGAGCATCCTGCCTCCACCTTGTCGGTAACTGTCTCCTCCTTCATGTTGTCAGACTATTTACATCCACAGGTTATAATCTAGTCCCGTCCCACAGAAATGTGTATCACAATTCCCTGAACTATATGCGAGATAAAGTTACCACATTCCGGCTTTTTTGGACTAGTGTCTATAGTCAGGGGTCATCTGGAATCTAATGAGTTCCCAATGACAAGAGCAAGGAACCACCCCATGTTTCATCAATTAATGTCCCAACTCCGAAATAACCGACTACGACCTGGCCATGGCGGCAGTCAAGTTTCACTGAAGTCTAGGGTCAAATAAATGAAACAAGACAGGCGGTACACTCCAATCAATAACTACTCACGACTTGTGTTCTAGTTATTCATAGCCCCACTATTATTCAAGTACCAAGGTGTACATGTAATGTGATGGCTCTCCATCAAACAACACTGTACCTGTGGAGTTTTATACATGAAATTACTTTTACCATACTAGAATGTATTTTATTTCAAACAATACATCCAATAAGGAATGCCCATTATATCTGGTGATGACACACCCTCAATGGCAAACAGTCTGGACCCAGCTACTTGGTCATATGGGAGAAACAGGTCTTGTGACCTCCCTCGGTTTTGAGTTACACATTGTTGATCACATTACTGTATCCAATTTGTAAAATGTCACTCAAGCACCAAGAAATGCATTCCATTGACGACCAGACTTAGTCCGTGAAACATACATTGTTTCGCCCTGTGTATGCCAGCTCTGTGTAGTTTAGCGAACTGCCCAGCTCTAACTGGGTGTTCCGAACCTCAGTGTGGCTGCCAAGTTATTCTCAATAACTATTACCAAACGCCACACATAACAAGTATATATATATATCGATTTAGACTCCCTGAGCTCTAAATGCATGCTCTGTGTTTTTTTTTTTAGCAACTGGCAAACACCTTTGTTCTCTTGTCGCTAAGCTAGTAGGCATTCTAGCTCAGCCATTCACTCATAGAACACCATAGGTATGTGAATTCACATGAGCAATTGGATCAGTGAAACGGTTCACCTCTGGCCACCTGTGTATCGACTAAAATCATTGAACACACACTATACATGCGACAGTTGTTCCTGTACTGGTTCACTACACACACATGTACACGTCATTACTGGCTGATCAAACCAGGATATACTACCGTATGTACTCACCGGGGCCTTTACATACCCTTCACATTCCATGAATCACTCAACACACACATATACTTGTTTATATCGCCTCTTCCATACGGAGCACTTGTCCTCCATTACTTACTGATTGTGTTCCCAAACACTATACAGTCCTTCATTATCCACCATACAAACTTGAGTCCGTCTCCATTAGGACTGAGTGCGCATACTAAATTTGTTGGGTGACATAAGTTGACACGCGTCAATAACTATGCATCTTTCCTTGGCTAATGCCATTCATTCTTGTTACACGTATTCCCTGATTCAAATTCTCGAATTCGGAACCACACATGTACATTTGTCTGCACTCCGAGTTCATGTTCACACAAACACCGACACTCGGAACAATGGTGGTAATTGCCTCTAGAGACAAGTCTACTCCATCATCAATGCATGTATTTTCTGGACTGGGACCACATGAAACATTTATTTGATACCATGTATGTGGATGCGTCAACGTGCTTACGTACTCTGCACGCCTGTGACAACCACTGTCTAGTCCCTTTCACAGAAATTGTTGTCAGCTACATGCTATACATAATTCTGGGGTAAAAAAGCTGCACCCCAGAACCAAGAATCGAAATTGGGACTGCCAGTTAGTCTAAATGTTCTCTAACATGCTCCTAAAGCAATGGTCAGCTTACCTAAGCTATCGTTGTGCAGGCTCCAATATAGCCCACATGTATTCGAACAGATGGTCAATATGTCGGTTTCATATGGATATTCTGGTGGATTTTGGGTAGACTTCGTTGGGTTTTGGGGTAATTCACCCAGTTTTGCGCAACTACCAATGCTCAATCATTACAACTCGTCAATTATCTACACATTCACCGTTCCGAACTTTCTGACCTTTTTCTATACTGTCAAAATACCTTCATGTACTTCTAGTTATACATGTAAATCGTGGGAGGTGACATAAATAATATGTTTGTAACAATGCACACAAACCACCAGATATATCGAAACAACCCACAAAACACCGAAACATGAATCGGTCTTCAAGAACCTGTGATATAGCATAGGACACTTTCTCCAAAAAGGTGCATAGAATTAATTGTATCTGGCATTTAAAACATAGCGGCAACAGCCCATGTCACCATGAAATGCCAAACAAATTCTTATTTTGAGAAACATATCCTAGGAAAGTATGTCATTGTCAACCATTACTAGGGTTTGAGCGAGAGTCACATGTATGCACAACACTCCTTGTATCAGCTCGATAGCACCCCTAGTAGGTACTCGCTTTGTAAATTTCATTTATAGATCAAGAGAACCTGTTCTTATTCATACATCGCCAGATTACACATATAACAGGTACTAGTACGCCAGCTCAGTGTTCCAGATATGGTATTAGCTTATATGGATCCCAAACGATGAAAGTTACGAGAGCCCATACTTCTTCATGGATCGGACTGTCATACATTGACCACCACTACATTGAAGCAACTGTTTCTCAAAACCAAGTTTTCTATGTTTACACAAATCAGACAAATGCCTTTGCTTTTAGGTATTCTTCAAAGTTGTTCCCAAAATTTCAATGACCGTAAATGAATCAAACTATAACTGTAGGTTTACATAAAATGACTATGTATTGTCATATTTTTACAACTAAAATATAACCTATATTCAAACCAATTAATATAACAGAGCATTACAGTTTACAAAAAACACCTATTACCAATACTGACATGGGTAAAAAATAACACAATCTGAGTGCATAATGCGATAAATTTGGAGACATAGTCTATCGTTATTTGATACTTTTACATATCATTATGCCAAGAATACTTTTGATTGATTCCTGTACATTGGATTGAGAAACATTGAGCGGCTTCAACCTAATGGCGCCCATCTTGTCTAGGTCAAATGGCCTCATCTCTAGACCCAAAGTAATGTGATGTCCCTCTCCATGTACTCCAGAGTACGTGATATATTTGACTTATCGACAGCATATACCTGTACTTGCTGCCCCTCCAGTCAGAGACAAACCTCTCTGCTATGGCACAGTTGGTAGCCAATCATGCAAATACATATTGTCACATTGGCAACATATGCGCGTATTTGCCTTTTGCTGACCTCCCATTATCTGGCCCGTTGCAGTGTAATTATTCTGAAACCAACCGGTGCTACCGGTAGTGCTGTAAGCCACAATGCACCTCTACACCACATCACAGCCCACAAGGCAACCTGGTGCCTCAACTTGAGCGCCTTGCTCACTCATGGGCCCTTATGTGCAGGCCCTTATGTACAGACACCCACAACATTCCAGCCATAATGGTTATTCGAAGTGCCCATGCCCCATCTGGGCAACAAGCAACTCAATGTCACAAGTTCGTGCACAATCAACAAAATGTAAAGGTTGCTGAAATGCATGTCCAGTGCTCCATTTACCATATTTACCTCACTTTACATGCGTATTAAGAGTCAAATACTGTTGTTATTTTTTATTAAATGTAAAATAGCCTAACGTCTAATTGGTCATGCATGTCTTTTCATGTTTACACACATACTGGTTTTTAATATGAATTTGGAAATGGTAGACAAACACTGTACTGGCTATTGCAAATGTCATGCAAGCAACATCCCGACATAATTTGCATGCTAGAGTACGTCGGCTAAACACAACATTCTCCGTGCTAACAATATAATCATATCTGTGACCATATGCTGTCATAATATCATTTGCACAAGTCTGTCAACTGTCATATCAAGCAGGATTTATTGGCACCACAACCCGCTCAGTTGCAATATGACCTTGACACTCATACACCTTTGACTTCTGTGTATGGTTATTTTGGTCTTGCTTTTGTATAAATTGGGTTAGACATTTATTCCTATTTCCCTCCAACTAAAAATACTCTATACCGGGAAAAGAATCGGATTTTATGTGTTGTCTATCCCCACATTTCCAAGTGGAGAGCATAAACTATACAGAGGCCATTTCGTATAATTTATATCATTACAATCTGCTGCTAGTTTGGCAAAAACACACAAAATAGTTGACTGTTTGCGAACAGTGTAGTCCCAGATCCGCCTGCACATTCGCACAAACCGATCAGGATACACACCGTCCTCGCAGACTGTAATTATTGCCCCCTGGGGAAAATTTCAGCAGAATCTCCCAGACATGTAAATACTGGCACAAAACATGTATAAATTGTTTTATATGTAATAAGTGAATGCCCGCTTGTTCACTCATTCATAACAAAACCGGTTTGCAACTGGGAGTACAAACTTGTCTGAATGGATGAATGTCACTCCATTTCTGCTGAAATAAAGCATGTTTCATGGTTTGCCTTCCAGCTCACCCACCAAATAGATATTTCTGGAAACTGCCTGAAATAAACTGTGCAATGTTTTCAGCACCCTGTGTTTCCTTTCTTTTTTGTCACGAACATGATGAAATATCAATATTCCTTTTGTGGGCCTCATATTGGGAGCAATTCCTGTAAAACCAAGAAACATGACAGACTGGGTCAGTCACCTGTCAAAAAGTTTGTGTTAAACTCGTTATGGACCGTTTTACAGCGTTGTGGTTGTACCCGGTGTTGTATTTAGTAAAAAATTGTAGCCACGAAAATACACGACACACTGGATCAAAAATCGTTTTTGGAGAATGGACCACCAAAAAAGGGTTCGGGTAATCTTTTTAGGGATTGGATCACTTCTGACACCATTAAAGTATTCTCTTACTTGATACTTGGGGTCCAGTGTGTCGCCAGACAGATCCAGGGGTTGCAGGGGAAATAACTGGGTCAACAAACCGGGGAATACCACTGCATACGGGGGAATGTCAGGTGGAACAGCTGTGATGACACACAGACCAATATGCACAACATTTGTACAGCAAGCAAACTATAGTCAACTTACACTCTCTAGTACTGGTGAGAGACGTCTATCTTCAACAAGGAACACCGGCAGAATAGCCAACAATCACAGGTGCACATGGAATACGCACATAGTGCCTACGTCATAGGCTCGACGAGTCCACTTCATGTGCAGGTAGCACAGGTACCTGTAACGAGAAACACCACACTGATAATAAAAAAAACTAGAAATGGACGCTTGTCGACAAGCGCATGTGTATCCCCCTCCCCAGATACACAAATAGTTTGAAAAAAGGGTGTTCGAGTTATGCTCCGGAGACAAAATCAGTGACGAAAAAAAGAAAGGGAGATAACTAAAAAATTAATGATGCAATAGTTGTCATTCTTGCGTGACACACCTTTAGGGTTGTGGTCTATGCATGTGTGAAGTTTCATGAAAATATTCCGAAGGGTGTTCGAGTTATGCTCCAGACACGAAATCAGTGCACGAAACAACAAAGGGAGATAACTAAGAAATTAACGATCAAGAGTTGTCATTCTTACGTGCGACACACATTTGGGTCGTCTTCTATGCATGTGTGAAGTTCAATAAACTAGAAAATGTGTTCATAGAACACGGATGTCCCACATATCGCTTTGATAATAAATGAGGCCAAATTCCAAGTCAAAATTTTCTTTTACCTGAGCGTTAAAGTTTTTGAAGCACCAAGTATGTGACCTTGACCCTGGGATTGGCGGGTGCAGGACAAACGTGGATTTGGCACAGGGCGGTAGAGGACCATTAGAGCAATGCATATATGAAATATGAAGCTGATCCGTGAAAGAAAACAGAAATTATAAGATATTTACCCGAGCGTTAAAGTTTTTGAAGCACTAAGTATGTGATGTTAACCCTGGGCTTGGCGGGGGGCGGCACGAACGTGGATTTGGCAGAGGGCGGTAGAGGACCATTAGAGCAACGCATATATGAAATATGAAGTTGATCCGTGAATGGAAAGAAAAATTATAAGATATTTACCTGAGCATTAAAGTTTTTGAAGCACCAAGTATGTGACCTTGACCCTGGGCTTGGCGGGGGCAGAACGAACGTGGATTTGGCACAGGGCGGTAGAGGACCATTAGAGCAATGAGTATATGAAATATGAAGCTGATCCGTGAAAGAAAACAGAAATTATAAGATATTTACCCGAGCGTTAAAGTTTTTGAAGCACCAAGTATGTAACCTTGACCCTGGGCTTGGCGGGGGCAGGACGAACGTGGATTTGGCACAGGGCGGTAGAGGACCATTAGAGCAATGAGTATATGAAATATGAAGCTGATCCGTGAAAGAAAACAGAAATTATAAGATATTTACCCGAGCGTTAAAGTTTTTGAAGCACCAAGTATGTAACCTTGACCCTGGGCTTGGCGGGGGCAGGACGAACGTGGATTTGGCAGAGGGCGGTAGAGGACCATTAGAGCAATGTGTATTTGAAATATGAAGCAGATTGGTCGAAGGATGAAGAAATTATGAGACATTTACCGGACGGACGGACGGACGGACGGACGGACGGACGGACGGACGTTCTCGCGAATGGATAACTTATGTGACCATTTGTTCTTTAAAAAAGGTGTCACATAAACGGAATAAGTGTCACATAAATAAATTATTCGTTAGTTTTTTCTATTAGTTATGTTACTAACCCTAACCTTTAACAAGTCCATCCCTATGTGACATAGTCACGTAACTGCCATTCGTGTGCCCGGACGGACGGACGGACGGACGGACGGACGGACGGACGGACGGACGGACTGACTGGACGGACGGACGGACGGACGGACGGACGGAGGACGGACGTTCTCGCGAATGGATACTTATGTGACCATTTGTTCTTTAAAAAGGTGTCACATAAACGGAATAAGTGTCACATAAATAAATTATTCGTTAGTTTTTTCTATTAGTTATGTTACTAACCCTAACCTTTAACAAGTCCATCCCTATGTGACATAGTCACGTAACTGCCAATTCGTGTGCCCGGACGGACGGACGGACGGACGGACGGACGGACGGACGGACGGACGCACAATATTTTCAACACAGTTTACGGAAATGTAATATAATCATTTACCTGTATAAATTAGTAATGGTCACCTGTAAGTGGTCAGTGGTCAGTTGCACATGCTAGCACATGCACAGGTGAATAGTCTGTATATAGCACTTACGACCTTATGCTACTAGACAAAAATTGAAAAATTTGAATTGAAGAAAAAAAAATGGAGATTTTTTTTTAAAAATTAAAAATAATAATGCTTGGTACTGGAGCCCAGAATTTTATTTAATAGTCCTATATTTATCTACATATATCTGCACAGGTCCACACAATGCCACATATTTTCACACAGTTTATGGAAATGTAATATACAAAAGAAATGAAAATAATAATGCTCGCTACTGGAGCCCAGAATTTTTGTTAATAGTCCTATATTTATCTACATATATCTGCACAGGTCCACATACTGCCACAATATTGTCAACACAGTTTACGGAAATGTAATAATGTACCTGTATAAATTACCTGTAATAAGTTAGTGGTCAGTTAAAAAATTGAAAAATAATGTAAAAAAAAGGAAAAAAAAAATTAAATTTAAAAAAAGTAAAAGAATAATGCTCCCTACTGGAGCCCAGAATGTTTTTTAATAGTCCTATATTTATCTACATATCATATATACACATGTCCACATATTGCCACAATATTTTCAACACAGTTTACGGAAATGTAATATAATCATTTACCTGTATAAATTACCTGTAAGTGGTCAGTGGTCAGTTGCACATGCTAGCACATGCACAGGTGAATAGTCTGTATATAGCACTTACGACCTTATGCTACTAGACAAAAATTGAAAAATAATTTGAAAAAAAACAAAAAAGAAACAAATGAAAACCAAAAAAATGAAGAAAAAAAAATGGAAAAAAAAAGTTTAAAAATAATAATGCTTGCTACTGGAGCCCAGAATTTATTTTTAATAGTCCTTTATTTATCTACATATATCTGCACAGGTTCACATAATGCCACAATATTTTCAACACAGTTTACGGAAATGTAATATCCAATGTATTAATTTACATGCATAAATTACCTGTGGTCAACAGTGGTCAAGCACTGGACATTTGCACATGCTAGCCCATGTTAGCACATGGTTCTCCCAGTCTCTATTGTTCTCTCTACAGGTAAGGTGTACAGAGCACACGAGAAAAGGTGTACAGAGCAGACGAGAAAACAGGTCTTCATGCATTATTGTCCAGTTTGTAGAGTGCGCAAAAAAAAGGGAGATAACTAAAAAATTAGCTACGCAAGCGTTGTCATTCTTGTGCGCGACACACCTCCGGGTGGTGGTCTATGCATGTGTGAAGTTTCATGAAAATATGCCAAAGGGTGGTCGAGTTATGCTCCGGACAGGAAATCAGTGCGCGAAAACAAAAAAGGGAGATAACTAAAAAATTAGCTATGCAAGAGTTGTCATTCTTGTGCACGACACACCTTCGGTTCGTGGTCTAATTGAATGTGTTAAGTTTCATAAAAATATTCCAAAGGGTGGTCGAGTTATGATCAATCAGTGCGTGAAACAAAAAATGGAGATAACTGAAAAATTAGCTATGTAAGAGTTGTCATTCTTGTGCGCGACACACCTTCGGGTCGTGATCTATGCATGTGTGAAGCTTCATGAAAATATTCCAAAGGGTGGTGGAGTCATGCTCCGGACACGAAATCAGTGCGAGAGACAAAAAAGGGAGATAACTAAAAAATTAGCTATGCAAGAGATGTCATTCTTGTGCGCGACACACCTTCGGGTCGTGGTTTATGCATGTGTGAAGTTTCATGAAAATATTCCAAAGGGTGTTCGAGTTATGCTCAAGAAGTGTCTGCGGCGGACGCGGATACGGACGCGGACGCGGACGCGGACGCGGCGCGCTGTCAAATCCAAAGTATCCCACGAAGGAGTCCGGGGGATACAATTAGATTTATATTACTGCAAACGTTCTGCTCTGGCTGTTGATTTCTATTCGCCCGAATGAAATTTTGTGAAGATAATATTTATTCCGGTGATAGCCATTTCTTTAAAATAAAACGGTTTACTTGTGTCACAGAGTGAGAAAGATAAATAACGGCCCGGAATCGAACCAGGGACCTCATGTTTACCGTACCATGCCCATGGCTCTACCGAGCAAGCTAACAAGGCACAGATCATACACACTTCATCCCCATAGTCAGTTGCGTACTGTGACATTCTTCTCGGCCAAATTTAAATTCGTCCTCGAATTCAATGTTTAATTTTGTCTCCGAATTCCATATGTTTGGGTACAATTTTGGGAGTATTTATCAGTCACGGTCCTTCGTTGGGCAACAATTGTCACTGGGCAGACATATTTCCACCCTGAATTCCACATTTGTGGAACGTTTCTTCATCAGTCACGACTCCACGTTGGGAGTAGTTGCGGCAAGTAACTGCAGAATACTCATGCAATTATCGTCCGTACCCAGAGTTACGGTGCTCCATAGGTTTTTCCTGCAGAGTACCGAATCGGATCTCGTTCGCCCTTTAGCTGTTAATTGTGACATATTTTTCTGTACTTATTACACAGAAATGAATGTAAGTATAATACTGACATTTCTTTCAATTGAAAAATACAGAAAATATGTCTCAATTAACAGTTGAAGTGCAAATCAGATGTGATTTGGTACATTGCAGGGGAAACCTACGGAGAGCACCATAACTCTCGGTACGGACGATACGGGAGTATTCTTCAGAGTTACTTCCCGCAACTACGTTGGGCGCTAAATGTCACATGGTGAGAAAGATGCGCACCAGCCCTGAATCGAACCGGGGATCTCTGGTTTACCACACCATCGCTCTACCTACTGAGCAAACCGGGCACAAATACACACTTATTCACCATAGTGATCACTATTCAACCAAAAATTCACAAGCTAGAAGATATGCCAAATTATTACAGTCAATGTCACAGATTATGCTCTTGGCGACATTAGCGGACACAAATTTGTCCATCAATTTGATCAAATAAACAACGGAAGCTGACAGATAACACTACGACGGCGCATGGAAACATAATTATTCTGGTACTTCGAATCAAAATAGTGGATATTAAGATCAATATGTGAGGCGCTGACAGAACCTTTAACATTTTTTATCACGATAGCAGCTACAAGGATTGTTGGACGCATTTATTTAGAGAAACAAGAGATTACAACCCGCATGGATAATATACTAAGTGACATTTTGTTATAACATACACCAACATAGAGGATTAAATTTGCGACAATGTTGGATTCTGGATTTTGTGGACGGGTGACAGAAATCGGAGCTGGATAAGAACCGACAGACATGATTCTGAATATGCGTGCTTAGTCTGTGATTATTCTTCCAGATCATGTCATGCATGTTTTAATTTCACGTCATGTCAAAGCAGCACTATTGAACATAATGAATAACTTTAATATTCTACACCAGAATTAAAGTTCATTCATCGTCTGATGTGTAACTGATGAATTAAGGTAAGTTACTTGTATATGAGATCGTTTGCCTCACTAATTTTTATGCACCACAACGATAGTGGAGGGGGCATTTAGTGTTACCCTTGTCCGTTCTTCTGTCCGTCACCAACCTAGTAACTCGTAACACTTTTAAACCGTAATAGCTACTGACCTGAAACTTGGTACATGTATGTTTGATTCGACCCCATGGTCATGGATTATCTCCCCCCTTTTCAAGTTAGAATTTTCCAATTTTGGCTTGTAGCTCGTAAAACTTTTAAACCGTAATAGCTACACACCTGAAACTTGGTGTGTAGCTAGCTTCCTTATGATGAGTAGATTTGCAAAGTTTATTTTGATTCGACCCCCGAGTCATGGATTATCTCCCACTTTTTGACTTAGAATTTGAAAATGTTGTCTTGTAACTCATAACAATTTTGTAATAGCTACAGCACTGAAATTTGATATGTAGCTTCCTTATGATGAGTAGATGCGGAAAGTTTATTTCGATTTTTGATTCGAACCCCGTGTCATGGATTATGTCTCCCTTTTGGACACTGGAATTTTGCCTTGTTTACTATCAAAGCGATATGTGGGGTATCCGTGTTCTATGAACACATTTTCTAGTTTAGTTATCTCCCTTTCTTTTTTCGCGCACTGATTTGTCCGAAGCATAACGTGAACACCCTTTGCAATATTTTTATGAGACTTAACACATGCATAGGTCTCACTGGACAGTTCGGAGCTAGCGTTAAAGGTACATGCCCACTCAGTAGGCACAAAATGTTATTTATGTCAGAGATATCCAGGGCTCCAGATAAGAAATCAGTAATTGAGTATTTTCACCCCATCATATCTGAAGCAATTGGGTATTTCAATATTTGAATTGGGTAAAATAAAATCACACTACTGCTTACACATCAATAGACAGCAATTATTGAATAATTTGCTTTGAAATGAAAACATGTCTTGGCATTTCATTAGAATTGTGGTATATGTGGTCTCTTTATTGTTCTCTGTTGCATGATAAAGGTACCACAAATTTGTTATTGCTTTTTGATACTCGCTACTTCTGATTTCAATTGTTTTTTTGGCAATTTTAATTGGGTATTTACGCAAATACGCAGCTTATCTGGAGCTATGGACATCATCAGAGACATTTTCTGGCCAGATAAACAATAATTTACCATTACCCACGTATTGTTTGCATCATTATACATTTTATATCAGAAGAAAATTTCCACATTGATATCAGGGACGATAACCGTGTTTCCTTAAAATGTTAACGGACATTACTATTTATTCAATGGGTTTATTTTTTGATGTGCAATGATCATACTTTATAATCTGTCAATTTTTTTTTCAGTTGATGCATTTAATTAGTATAAATAATTATAAAATATCATGCCCCATTTGCACATGAAAATACCGATACCACCGCGCGACACTATCAGTAAAATAAATATTACCAAATGATTATATCTGTATAGCGGGCACTCGTAATGTTTATAACTAGTGGAATAGTGAGAATTATACACTTATTTAATTCCCATGAAGAGCATGTTTAGCCTATTGAGTGGGCATGCACCTTTAAAAAGGGGTTGGGCAATTTTTTTCGCGACCGCCTGCGGACAGTGCGATATAGTTTGCGCATTGACGTCCATCCGTAGTTTTTTTGCCGAGCCTGCTTGCGGAAAACGAGACTTAGTGATCACAATGACGTCAGTCCGTCTGAAATCGGTGTATGTTTTTAAAAACCATATCCTAAGTCACATTGACTTGAAACATCAAATGCTTATTAGTCATCATCCATATATTCATTCTGCGTCCCACTCATGCTGCCCCTTTGCCCCAAGGTCAAGGTCAAATGACTTTGAAATTTGTGTTAAAGTTTTTGTATACCTTATATCTCCACAACACTTACTCAGATTTGCTTCAAACTTCAGATAATTCTTTATTATCATCCATATTTTCATACTAAAGCCCACGCATGCGACCCACATGCCCCAGATCAAGGTTAAATGACTTTCAAATTTGCGTTAAAGCTTTTACATACCTTAATTAAAACTTCAAATAAATATTCTCTGAGACCATCAAATGCCTCGGTGGGCTCGACATGCGGGCCACGGCCATCTGGTTTTTATTTACCGTAGGTTAAAGTTTTTAAGAACACTATATCTCAGAAACAGCTTCGCCAATTCACTCGAAGCTTCACATGTGTGTTTATCATCACCCATGTTTTCATTCTATGCTCAACCCCTGCAACCCCTGTGCCCAATATCAAGGTCAAATTACTTTGATATTTACCTCAAAGTTTTTGACATGCCTGCATGTGGACAGTGCGATATAGTTGTCACATTGGCCTACATATGTACGTACATCCATATGTACGCCACTTCGTGCGTCCGGTTAAAGTGTTTTTGATTTAAGGTTAAAGTATTTTAAAGGTACATGCCCACTCAGTAGGCACAAACTGTTCTTTATAGCAATTAAATAAGTGTATAATTGTGTCACTATTCCACCAGTTCTAAAAATTACGTGTGCCCGCTATCCATATATAATCATTTAGTAATATTTATTTTACTGATAATGACTAGCGGTGGTATCAAGCTATTTTCATATTCAAATGAGGCATGATATTTTTTAATTATTTATGCTAATTAAAGGTACATACAATGCACCCACTCAGTTATTTGTAGGAATTAAATAAGTGTATAATTTGTCACTTATTTATATTCCACCAGTTCTAAACATTACGAGTGCCCGTTATATGGATATAATCATTTAGTAATGTTTATTTCACTGATAGTGAGTGACAAGCGGTGATATCAGGCTATTTTCATAGGCAAATGGGGCATGGTATTTTTTAATTACTTATACTAATTAAATGTGATCCCCTGAAAAAATAATGTTTTCGACAGATTATAAAGTATGATCATTGCACATCAACAAATAAATAGTAATGTCTTGGTAACATTATCGCCCCTGATACATGTAGCAGTGTGGAAATTTACGTCTGATATAAAATGTATAATAATGCCAATAAATATGTGTATTAATGGTGAATTAATGTTAATTTTGCCCGAAAATATCTCAGATGATGTCTCTGATATAAAGAACATGTTGTGCCTACTGAGTGGGCATGTACCTTTAAGAACACTATATCTCTGAAACCGCTTCACCAATTCACTCGAAACTTCACATACTGTGTATTTGTCACCCACATTTTCATTATTATTTATATGTGCCCAATGCTACGGTCAAATTACTTTGAAATTTCCGGCACATTGGTGTGCATTCAGGATAAAGTTTTTTGGTTAAAGTGTTTTTTTAGTTAAAGTTTTTGGGTATACTATCAAAGCCTAGGCGGGTGCGGCATGTTTTTACGTCAACGGGCTAAAGCTTTGCTGCAATAAAAAAATTGTTTGTACTATCAAATGCCTCGACGGGCACGACATGCAGGCCACGGCTATCTAGTTATTATGGCATGCGATTTGATCAGTCGGCCATCGTACCAGGACTAGCTTAGCACATGATCAGTCGGCCATCGTTCCAGGACTAGTTTAGAACTTGATCAGTCGGCCATGGCACCAGGACTAGTTTACAACTCGATCAGACGGCAATCACACCAGGACTAGGTATGTTTTACTCGGATCAGTCGCCATCGCACCAGGACTAGTTTAGAACTTGATCAATCGGCCATCGCACCAGCACTAGTTTAGAACTTGATCAGTCGACCATCGCACCAGCAACAGTTTAGCCCTTGATCAGTCGGCCATCCCACCGTGACTAGTTTAGCACTTGATCAGTCGGCCATTGCACCAGGACTAGTTTAGCACTTGATCAGTCGGCCATCGCACCAGGACTAGTTCAGAACTTGATCAATCGGCCATCGCACCAGGACTAGTATAGCACTTGATCAGTCGGCCATCGCACCGGGACTAGTTTAGCCCTTGATCAGTCGGTCATCGCACCAGGAATAGTTTAGCCCTTGATCAGTCGGCCATCCCACCGGGACTAGTTTAGCCCTTGATCAGTCGGCCATCGCACCAGGACTAGTATAGCACTTTATCAGTCGGCCATCACACCAGGACTAGTTTAGAACTGGATCAGTCAGCCATCGCACCAGGACTAGTATAGCACTCGATCAGTCGGCCATAGCACCAGGACGAGTTTAGAACTTGATCAGTCGGCCATCGCACCAGGACTAGTTTAGCCCTTCATCTGTCGTCCATCGAACCAGCAATAGTTTAGCCCTTGATCAGTCGGCCATCCCACCGGGACTAGTTTAGCCCTTGATCAGTCGACCATCGTACCAGGATTAGTATAACACTCGATCAAGTTGCCATCGACCAAGACTAGTTTAAGAACTTGATCAGCCGACCACGCACTCATGAAATAGTTTAGCCCATGATCAGTCGCCATCGCACATTGACTAGTTTAGCCCTTGATCAGTCGGCCATCGCACCAGGACTAGCATAGCACTCGATCAGCCGGCTATCGCGCCATTACTAGTTTATAACTTGATCAGTCGGCCATCGCATCAGGACTAGTTTAGAACTTGATCAGTCGACCAACGCACCAGGAATAGTTTAGCCCTTGATCAGTCGGCCATCGCATTGGGACTAGTTTAGCCCTTGATTGGTCGGCCATCGCACCAGGACTAGCATAGCACTCGATCAGTTGGCCATCACACCAGGACTTGCTTAGAACTTGATCAGTCGGCCATCGCACCAGCACTAGTTTAGAACTTGATCAGTCGACCATCGCACCAGGAATAGTTTAGCCCTTGATCAATCGGCCATCGCACCGGGACTAGTTTTGCCCTTGATAAGTCGCCCATCGCACCATGTATAGTTTAGCCCTTGATCAGTCGGCCATTGCACCGGGACTAGTTTAGCCCTTGATCAGTCGGCCATCGCACCAGGACTAGTATAGCACTCGATCAGTCGGCCATCACACCAGGACTAGTTTAGAACTTCATCAATCGGCCATCGCACCAGGACTAGTTTAGAACTTGATCAGTCGGCCATCACACCAGGACTAGTTTCGCCCTTGATCAGTCGGCCATCGCACCAGGAATAGTTCAGAACCTGATCAGTCGGCCATCGCACCAGGACTAGTATAGCACTTGATCAGTCGGCCATCGCACCGGGACTAGTTTAGCCCTTGATCAGTCGGCCATCGCACCAGGACTAGTATAGCACTCGATCAGTCGGCCATCACACCAGGACTAGTTTAGAACTTAATCAGTCGGCCATCGCACCAGGACCAGTTTAGCACTTGATCAGTCGGCCATCGCACCAGGACTAGTTCAGAACTTGATCAGTCGGCCATCGCACCAGGACTAGTATAGCACTTGATCAGTCGGCCATCGCACCGGGACTAGTTTAGCCCTTGATCAGTCGGCCATCGCACCAGGAATAGTTTAGCCCTTGATCAGTCGGCCATCCCACCAGGACTAGTTTAGCCCTTGATCGGTCGGCCATCGCACCAGGACTAGTATAGCACTTTATCAGTCGGCCATCACACCAGGACTAGTTTAGAACTGGATCAGTCGGCCATCGCACCAGGACTAGTATAGCACTCGATCAGTCGGCCATCGCACCAGGACTAGTTTAGCCCTTCATCAGTCGGCCATCGAACCAGCAATAGTTTAGCCCTTGATCAATCGGCCATTCCACCGGGACTAGTTTAGCCCTTGATCAGTCGGCCATCGCACCAGGATTAGTATAGCACTCGATCAGTTGGCCATCGCACCAGGACTAGTTTAGAACTTGATCAGTTGGCTATTGCACCAGGACTAGTTTAGAACTTGATCAGTCGACCATCGCACCAGGAATAGTTTAGCCCTTGATCAGGTCGGCCAATCGCACCAGGACTAGTTTCAGCCTTGATCAGTCGGACCATCTTCACCAGGACTAGTATAGCCACTCGATTCAGCCGGACTAATCGTGCCATTGACTAGTTTATAAACCTTGGAATCAGTCGGCCCATCGCATCAGGACTTGTTTAGAACTTGTTCAGTTGACCCAACGCCACCAGGAATTTAGCCCTTGATCAAGTCGGCCATTTCCAACCAGGATAGTATTAGCATCATAAGCCGGCATCGCGCCATGACTAGTTTATAACTTTGATCAGTCGGCCATCGGCCATGGACTTGTTTGAAACTTGATCAGTCGACCAACCGACCAGGAATTTTAGTTTAGCCCTTGATCAGTCGGCCATCACACCAGGACTAGTTTAGCCCTTGATCAGACGGCCATCTCACCAGGACTAGTATAGCACTCGATCAGCCGGCTATCGCGCCATGACTAGTTTATAACTTGATCAGTCGGCCATCGCATCAGGACTTGTTTAGAACTTGATCAGTCGGCCATCGCACCAGGACTATCATAGCACTCGATCAGTTGGCCATCACACCAGGACTAGCTTAGAACTTCATCAGTCGGCCATCGCACCAGCACTAGTTTAGAACTTGATCAGTCGACCATCGCACCAGGAATAGTTTAGCCCTTGATCAATCGGCCATCGCACCGGGACTAATTTAGCCCTTGATCAGTCGCGCATCGTACCATGTATTGTTTAGCCCTTGATCAGTCGGCCATCGCACCGCGACTAGTTTAGCATTTGATCAGTCGGCCAACGCACCAGGACTAGTTTAGCACTTGATCAGTCGGCCATCGCACCAGGACTAGTTCAGAACTTGATCAGTCGGCCATCGCACCAGGACTAGTATAGCCCTTGATCAGTCGGCCATCGCACCGGGACTAGTTTAGCACTTGATCAGTCGGCCATCGCACCAAGACTAGTTTAGCACTTGATCAGTCGGCCATCGCACCAGGACTAGTTCAGAACTTGATCAGTCGGCCATCGCACCAGGACTAGTATAGCACTTGATCAGTCGGCCATCGCACCAGGACTAGTATAGCACTCGGTCAGTCGGCCATCACACCAGGACAAGTTTAGAATTAATCAGTCGGCCATCGCACCAGGATAGTTTAGAACTTGACAGTCGGCCATCACACCAGGACAAGTTTAGAACTTAATCAGTCGGCCATCGCACCAGGACTAGTTTAGAACTTGATCAGTCGGCCATCACACCAGGACTATCTTAGCCCTTGATCAGTCGGTCATCGCACCAGGAATAGTTTAGCCGTTGATCAGTCGGCCATCCCACCGGGACTAGTTTAGCCCTTGATCAGTCGGCCATCGCACCAGGACTAGTTTAGCCCTGGATCAGTCGCCCATCGCACCAGGACTAATTTAGCCCTGGATCAGTTGGCCATCCCACCAGGAATAGTTTAGCCCTTGATCAGTCGGCCATCCCACCGGGACTAGTTGAGCCCTTGATCAGTCGGCCATCGCACCAGGACTAGTATAGCACTTGATCAGTCGGCCATTGCACCGGGACTAGTTGAGCCCTTGATCAGTCGGCCATCGCACCAGGATTAGTATAGCACTCGATCAGTTGGCCATCGCACCAGGACTAGTTTAGAACTTGATCAGTCGGCCATCGCACCAGGACTAGTTTAGAACTTGATCAGTCGGCCATCGCACCAGGACTAGTTTAGCCCTTGATCAGTCGGCCATCGCACCAGGACTAGTATAGCACTCGATCAGTCGGCCATCGCGCCATGACTAGTTTAGAACTTGATCAGTCGGCCATCGCACCACGACTAGTTTAGAATTTGGATCAGTCGGCCATCGCACCAAGACTAGTATAGCACTTGATCAGTCGGCCATCGCACCAGGACTAGTTTAGCACTTGATCAGTCGGCCACGTCATCCTGCGTTACATACTGAAGTGGTGGTCGGGGGGGTGGGGGGGGGTGTAGGGTAGTCATAGACAGAAACTGGTGGTGGTGGTGATACACATTGTTCCCACTGTGGGATATAGACCGGAACTTTTAGGATGCCAAATGTAGATGGCTGGTGTGTGTGGGGGATCATTTTTTTTGAGTCCCCGGCGGTGGTGCTGAGTACAATGATGAATTACTGTATTGAACACACATGACGGTTAAGATGCACTGTGATACAATCCTCCTTTTTAAATTGTTTCTATATCGTAAAACTGAAAATGTATTTATTTTGAAAAACTTAAAATTGTGGCAGATAATCGAAATGAAAACCGGATGTTTACATGCGAAATTAACCGGTGCATCGGTATATTTTAACTGCACGATGACCCCACTGTATATTCATACCATATCGGTACGGATATATCGTATATATACGAACGGATATCGTATGTTTGTATAATATTCGTGTAGTACGTTTTTAGAAATGTAAACAAACTATACTATACTATACTATACTATACTATACTACTACATGTATACTATACTATACTATACTATACTATACTATACTATACTATACTATACTATACTATACTATACTACTACATGTACACTATACTATAAGATGCACTGTGATACCGTACTTCACAATCCTCCGTTTTAAATTGTTTCTATATCGTAAAACTGAAAATGTATTTATTTTGAAAAACTTAAAATTGTGGCAGATAATCGAAATGAAAACCGGATGTTTACATGCGAAATGAACCGGTTCATCGGTATATTTTAACTGCACGATGACCTCACTGTATATTAGGACTACTATACTATAATACAATACATACACTATACTACACACTAACACACTACACTACACTACACACAATACACACACAACACTACACACACTACATACAACACTACACTCATATACAATACATACTCTACACTACACTACACTACACTACACCTACATACACACTACATACACTCACTACCATACACTACACTACACTACACTACACTACACTACACTACACTACACTACACTCACTATACTACACTCACTACACTACACACACTACACTACACTCACTACACTACACTACACACACACACTACACTACACTACACTACACTACACTACACTACTCACTACTACACTACATACTACATACACTACTACATACACACACAACACACTACTACACTACACTACTACACACATCACTACTACACTACCTACACTACCTACACTACTATACTACACTACACTACAACATACACTACATACTACACTACACTACACTACTACAACACTACACTACACTCACACATAACTATACGATATCATATGCTCATTAAATATACCAATACTATACGATTACGATATTTATACGATATTAGTACGTACAAATAGGTAAGGAGCAGAAAAACGGTACTGTATGGTATTAATTAACTTTGCATATATATGGACAATGTATATATATACTTACAATGTAAGCAAGGCTGACAAACTAAATGCCAATCTGAGAATTTAATCGAATATGAAGACAAAAAACATTTCTAACTTTGATGATACGATAGCTTTTTGTTATGGATTCGTCATGGTGCCAATGCTAATATATATGTATCTCCTAATTAGGAGATAATAACTCATAATTAGGAGATACTATCTCCTAATTAGGACTTAGTATCTCCTAATTATGAGATACTAAGTTTTAATTATGATATAGTAACTCCTAATTAAGAGGTCCGAATTAGGAGTTAGAATCTCCTTAATAGGACTTACTATCTAATAATTAGGACTTAGTATCTCCTAATTAGCAGATAAACACTATATTAACATTGGCACCAGGACGCTTCCCCATTATTTCCTCAATTTATGGAAAGTAAATTAATTAAACAAACATGTAATATACGATAGAAAGACAAACCCAGATATACAGTTCACAAACCAAAGTACATGCCAAGCTGAGTATGTAATTCAGAAATAGGAACAACATTCAATAACTTAATACAATAATGATACATTAATATTTAAGAACAACATTCAATAAATTAATAAAGTAATACGTTGCTATTTAATGTCTGATAATAAGTATATTTTCTCACCATGTTATGTACACGTAGTAATTATTTCTGGTAGTTAAATCTAGAGCTGTGTATTTGATGGGGAAAGAAGAAGAATTAACAGAGTGATACATCGATATGTAATATCAGCTATGATGTGTGGTATTAATATGCTTTATATATAATAGTGTACACTATGTTATACTTACGAGTATTTATCACACGAATGAAAATAAAAACAGTCTATGAAACAGGAATAACTCGAACTTGAACACAGGTATGTCCATCTCTGTTTTAATTGTGATAACATAGTCGCCTGTCAGATACGTATACATATATAAGCGACTGAGACTGAGGGAATTTTAATTATGGTATTTGCGATCAGTGTAGATCCTGATCAGCCTGCGCATCCGCGCAAGCCTGCGCATCCGCGCAGTCTGATCAGGGTCTGCACTGCTCGCAATGTTGTCAGTCCAGTGCCTGTCATGCTTGTAACCAGTACGTGTAATACATCATGTAATGTAATGTAATGTTTCAGCGGATGTGGGGCAAGGCTGGTCATTTATATTAAATGCATCTGTTCTGCAGTAACAGTCACATGTCAAATTACATCTATAAAATAATGCATGCAATCTTTAACAAATCAGATAGAAACATGTATTAATGATGACCAGCATAGCCACAGTATCTGGTTGTATGTATGGTACACTAGTGCACATTCATATTGTGATTGTATCCCGTCAAGACAGTGCGTATGTGCCGTGTAGCACGGTGCCGTGAAACATTTTTGATATCCTGTCACTACGACCTAATCACTGCGTATGAATATGTGCGGTGGCTGGGGTTATTTTTCTTTGCATTTTGAAGCCATTTGTAGGTGTTGATTTGATAAATAGAATAGTAGGTTAAACTTAGTGCCGTGAATGGGAAAAATATCTGGCGCGGCACGGAAACGGGATGTGCTTGGCAGAGCCTCCCGCATCCCATTTCCTCAGCCTTGCCAGATATTTTTCCCATTCAAGGCACTAACCTACTATTCTCTATGTATATATGGTACACTGGTGCACGTTCATATTGTGATTAAACCAGTCCGTGGCAGCGACAATTGTATTCCTGGTTTACCCAATGCAACCAGATATTAGAATTATGAAACTTCAGGTAGCTTGAAGTTAACTGGTACAATTATACATATAAGCCGCGCCGTGCGAAAACCGGGCTTAATGCCAACATTTTCAGTTTTTACTTTTTCGCATATTCTGAATTGTACATCTTTTAAAAGCCATATGCCACACAAATCATCAATTATTATTTTTCATTTTAGAAGTATTTTTATGACGCGTGGTAAAAACTTCAGGGATGAACTGTATTCCCAATGGGGCGCTTGTCCCCGAATCCCCCACCCTTTTTCGCCGGATCATATGATTGTGCCCACACGTAATTTTCACGATAATTGTTTTCTATTCCAATATTATATTATAAGGATGTGTACGGAATTGCTGCAAATGGAATATTTGTTTGTCGACATTGTCCGTGTACATATGCAGTAGGCGGCTTATAACATTAACTTTATGACAAAACACGACGTCGGGCAGATTTGGTAGCGTGATACCTGATACTTGTCGCCAGGTGTCTTTCTTAAGGATCGCATTACCATCGGCTGATTCAGACATACATTATTATGCAATCCATTGAAAAGCTGATTATTTGATACTACAAATCATGCGAAAAGCAAGTTTATGACCATCAAATTTCCAATTAATTTTAGGACCTTTCGAAAGCTCCACGGACCTCACTGTGTGTTTTGTGCATTATGTATTGCTTATACACAAACACTCAAGAAGCTGCATTGACCTCACTGATTCTGAATCTATTATAGAGATTTTGATGCATTTGTTTTGCCAAATTCAATACAAACCCCGGATATATATGGGCCGCGCTCTGTGAAAACCAGCCTTAATGACAACGTCATGAAAGGCTGAAAATGACGTCGCAAAGTTACGCATAAATTTACCAACGTCACGTCGTATTTTGACACTTGGAATTGTTGCGCCATTGCAATAAGTTGTCCTATTTATAGCCGTACGCTTTACGGCTCACACTTTTAATGTTGGATATGCGTGGCAGAATTGTACAGTTGTTTTCATAGTGGTTCAGATAGTTGTCTTTTTTTTCTTCGGTTTCCTTCAAGGAAATACGTAGTAATTTTGTCGATTATTTTTATACAAATGGGCATATTGCATTTATGATTTTTATAATATATTATATGGACGACTTGTGAAATTACATTGAAACTAAATAACCATACGACGGTATTTTTAGATAACACATAACAATATCAGTTTTATGTAATCATAATGCTAATATTTCTTTTAAACTTTATTTATATATGTATATATAACAATTACAAACAAACGCGAGAACAATTGTAGTCGGCGTAGATGGAGGCGTCTGCATGTTTCTTAATTTGTGTTGAAACCGGAATACTCACAGAAAACAAACTTATCCTGTCTGGCGACCACCATCAGCTGTACATGTACTTACAACTTTGAGATTGACCCCGGGCGCGTGTGTGCGCTCTTTACAAATTATACTATACGGTCCCGTTCAGATTATAGCGGGGTCGGTATATTTTCTGCCGTCTAAGACGGAACCGTACACGCGGCAGGCCCGTAGCCAGACCTGTTTGAAGGGGGGGGGGTCGTTTCGAAGGCCCAAGAGGCCTGAGGTATCTAGGGGGGTCTAAAAAAGTTTACATCGAGGCTAAAAAAGTGGACCTCGAGGCTGGGCGGGGGGGGGGGGCTCGTCCGAACGCTCCGACCCCCCCCCCTCCACCCCCCCCCCCGGCTACGGGCCTGCGCGGTATACAGCCAGTTCCGGTTTTGGGATTTATTTATAGATTACACTGCATTACGCATTTTGATGAGTAACGCTAACCTTCATAATTTGAACGTGACAACCGATTTTCGAAATATGTAGACACACTCGGGTAACACTGCATTCATGTATGCATGACTTAATTATGTGTCTACGTATATGTACATATTGCATGGTCATATTTATGAAAAGGTCTTGGTTTACAGATGTCGTTCTATGGAAAACGATTTAATTCGTAATAGCAATACTTTCTGCACTGTTTATCGCAATTTGAAACTCACGGGGAAATGAATATGCGCAATATAAGATATCAACTTGGGTTTAAACGTGTTTACTGATGGGGGCGGTTAGTGCCGACGACCGGTCGGACCCGGCCCCGCTCTACGTGAATGTGTGTCCGCAACCGTTACTTTTATTAAAGAAAATATAAACAGTTGACTCATTAACTGTGACACGTATTCTGGATAAAAGTTGCCACGGATAGAACTGGGCCTAGGTCTTAATTCATTTGATTTAGTAGTTCACCGTCGAATGTTTCGAAAATCAACATAAAATAAAATTGGGAAATTGTCAGAAAAATAATTACGCGGCTCCAGACATATCGCATCATGTTGACACTGGGCCAAACATGTTTTATTATTTAGTATTTCGTGTGTTGGTATTGTGTCACAGGCATATTTAGTGCAAACATAATTGTAGCCACCGGGGGCCCGTTTCACAAAACTTCGTACGACTAAACTGTTCGTAAGTGCAAATCTAGGATCGGCTGGAAATTTCAATTGATTGATTTACATTTATTGAGCATAGGCTGCTCAATAAATGTAAATCAAATAATTGTTTACAGGAAAATGTTGTTAATGTGGAATTTACAAGACTATCTTAATGTTGTACTTACGAACATTTTTGTCTTACGAAGTTTAGTGAAACGGGCCCCAGGGACGTAGCCTTCTGATTTGCATCTGTATCTGCAACCACTTGCATGTACCTTCTAATGTCACGTACTTTTTAGCGACTTTCAAAAATACCACATTACATCAGCCGTACGATTGCCGTTTGATGACTGTTAAATATTATTTTAATTGACCACTTGTAAATATGGTTATATGAATGTACATGTATGGCATATATTTTACTAGTATTTTTGCAATCAGTGCAGACCCTGATCAGGCTGCGCAGATGCACAGGTCTCCAACATTTACAAATTTAAGAAGTCCTACTTTAGATCGTTGTTAATTTACTTACTACTACACATTGGATGTCTGCGTGCTTTATTGTTTCTTTTTATCAAAGGGACGTTCTAGTAGGAGGCGTGTAAATAATATAAAGCAAATTCCAGGAGCGGATCCAGGATTTCAGGTTGGGGGGGGGGCGGGACTTCTTAATTGAAACAGTTTACTATATTTTCGAACTAGCACCGTTTGTTCGTCGACTAAGCGGAGCTCGGGAGACTGTTAGGTGGGTCCGGCGGTATGCCCTCCTGAATATTGTTGATGTCTACTCCCCATTTTGCTGCGTTATAACGCATTTTAGAGCAAACATATCTTTACTCGCCAAACTTTTAGGTAGACGCGCACCGGGTTTTCCCCTACGTGAATCCGCCCTGGAATACACAACTTCAAATATTTTCAGATTCAACGCGTCTATATTCAAACGAGACGAAATAAATGTCGCAATTTTGTGGTCGGTACAAATTTAGTGTGTACATAACTGACTTGATTATATAGTGTGCAGACATGACTTCAAAATACATATACATACGCCACGGTGCTTTTTAGCATGGCTTGGTTGGTCACTCATTTCTTTGTTTACAAAGCTTAAGGCGTTGAATGTACTTTTTCTGAAACACAATTAAATTGAAAATTTCGTTAACTTTACAAATTAATTATTCCTGACGAGAGGATACAGTGCACCAGTACGATTATGCTTACTGCCGGTATTTTTATCAGAACATTTTATAACAATTATACAATCATGTATGTCACATCGACACATGTTCCCGACATTGACAGGTTTATGTACATGTATATATATTTGTTTTCAAATGGTAAACCCATTATCAAAAATTCAAACCGACACACATTTAAAAATACACAGTAATGGATAATTTTGCCCTGAATGTTCTGTTGGCCACTTTTTATTTTAACAACTATACATTCCACTTACTAAATAAATACGCATGCTGTCGCGCGGGCATCAGTCACGCAAATATGAAGGAATCTACAAAGTACGGTTGATAAATGCGTACATTTTTAAAATTTGAAGAAACTTATATAAAAAATCAGTACCGGCAGTAAATTCATAGACATGATCGAGACGGGTAGCCCACACAATAACTGTTTTAAGCTGACACGCCTAATATAACAATATCTGCCCTCTCGGTGTGGGGGCAGTGGCGCGGCGGTGAGCATTTTTCCATAGACCTCCTACCTGCTAGTACGAGGTAAATTTAATTCCGAGAGTCTGGTATGGACAGTCGATTTTTCATTTGTTTAAAACTCCCCGGGGGTGTCTGACTACCCTCTATACACCATCTGGCGCTGAAGTCATTGATATGTGCAGCCATATAGGTCTATCCAAATTCTAACCAAATCCAGGCCATTCATTTCTACAGAATTAGTCACAGATTTTTTCAATTTCAAACACCAGGAATGTCGTTTAGTTGTTTGTGTTTGGTCCGTGATGAGTGACGTAATGTCTACATCAATAAGTGACGTCACAATTAACTGTAAATAACGTAAATAATCTGTGATAGTTGGCGATAGTAGCAAATTACGAGGTCACATATCGGTAATTATAGATTTAACATTGATAGTGGTGCGTTTGGTTTGTTCACTACATGTACATATCATAGTTTTATTCTGTTCGATGTTTGATAGTATTCATAGTAACAGTTGTAGATACATTTAGTGAAACTTATCAGCAAATACAGTTTACAGGAAGCACAGTCAATTAGTCTATGAACACGCATTTCTACTGTAGGCTGTTGTGTTGCATTGTACAAACGTCAGCGTTTCAATAACGTCATTTTCTCGATGACGTTACTTTTTTTTCCTTGCGTGATTGACATGGTGCTACAAAAAGTGAGATAAAACAAAAAGTATGAAACATATTTGCATTTTCTTTTCAGCATATTGTTTGTGAAAGGTGCAAATTGAATTTTTTGTCATTAAGGCCGGTTTTCACAGAGCGCGGCCCATATGTAATTACATAGCTGCGCGTCTACCCCCGTTTATGATAAAATGAGTGGCATTAAATGACATATCATTCGCTATGTACTGGCTATAATTGTTCAAAAGTCTCAAATTACCAAGAAAATAGATGGTAATATCGTTGGCATACACTAGGTTCATATTTAAGATTATTTAGGGATCAACATGCAGTGTAAGTGAAGACTTCGCTGATATGTAGCCAGTTAAATTATGCGTTCACCATTTTGAATTGATGAGGACAACCGACGAAAAAGAGTGACAATGTCAAAGAACGACAGATAGACGACAATGTACAGCGCCTCAAGCATTTGTAAGTCATTGATGCTGCGAGGAACTCGTGCAAGTATCCTTGCTATAATATTTTGTCATGACACCATGGCCATAACTTCAAACATGGATTTACGTTCAGTGACGTCACAAGTGCGTGATGTGACGTCACGCCATGACGTCATAATATGTGTACTGGGGCATCGCTTCTCATATTAGTGAAAGTTTCAATAAGTTATCATTTTCCGTTTTCTGTTCACACTTAATGTTAACTGACACCAATGAACGTAAATGGGAGGGCAAAATGTAAACTTTTACGTGACGTTAGACAATTTGAATCGTCGTTTTTCCGACGTCGTTTACCGCTTTTCACGACGTTGTCATTAAGCCTTTTTTCGCATGGAGCGGCCGATATATATTGTATTTCCGATACACTATGTATGAGGCCCAGTGCCTTTAATCAGCGTTTATCAGCGTCGAAACTATTGAACAAAACTAAACATTACGTTCGTTCACGGACTGGAAACGCAAGTTGAGATGCTTAATTATCGTGTGTACGCGGCGTAGAAATTAAACAATTAATGTCCCTACCGAGCGACGATGAATAATATATTGTTTTTCCTCTCCACCATATATGAGGGGGGGGGGGGGGGGTGGGGGGGGGGGGGGGGACACACTCAGGGGATTTAGAAATACTGGAATTGTTGTTTGTCTAAATCCCACCCATGGAGCACTACTACTATTACTATATACATTCTACTACTACTATCGTATACACGGCCTAACCTACTATTCTCTATCTATTTTCCTTATTTCTGAACCAAAGTATATGTTGTGACCACTCATTTGAACCGTCTCGGCGAGACGGTTCAAATGGTGGTCACTACATATACTTCTGATGAGAAATAAAGAAATTATTGAGCCTCGCCAGATATTTTTTCCCATTCACGGCACTATTTTAGTGGCAGTATGAGTGTGTTCCATGTGCTCGCAAGTACTACTACTACTATCGTATACATTCCTGCCAAGTGTATTTCCAGGTGGCGGTCTCACTGGGCTTGTCATGTGACGATTCTCATGTTCGTCCAAAACATGTTTTAATAGGAAATTAAACAATTGTGAAAAAAGCGGAGACGATTTTCGTGTGTTACTAAAAAATTAAGTAAATGTGAAAAAAACATCGTCTTCGGAGACGATTCTCATGTGCTGTCAAAACATGTTTTATGAAGAAAGAAAGAATCAACATTTCTTATACAAAAAATTATTTGTACAACACATGAGAATCGTATTAGAGACGATACTCATGTGCTGTAAAAACATGTTTTATTAATTAAAAAATAGCATGTCTTCGGAGACGATGCTCGTGTACTGTGAAAACACGATATATTTAGAAATCAAACGAATGTGAAAAACATCGTCTTCGGAGAGGAATATGATGTGGTGCAACAACACGCTTTTTGAAGAAACTTAGAAGTATCAACTTATTTCTTATATAATAAATTATTCTGACAACACATGAGAATCGTCTTAGAGACGATGGTCATGTGCTGTCAAAACATGTCTTATTAAGTGGGGAAAAAAACATGTCTTCGGAAAAAATTATCATGTGCTGCCAAAACATGTTTTATTAAGAAATTGAACATATGTGAACAAAAACATCGTCTTCCGAGACGATTCTCATGTGCTGCCAAAACATGTTTTATGAAAAAAGAAGAATCAATATTTCTTATACAAAAACACATTTGTACAAAAGAGACGATGCTCATGTGCTGTCAAAACATGTTCTAGTAAGTGAAAAAAATGTCTTCGAAATCGATTCTCATGTGCTGTCAGAACTTGTTTCATTCAAACAATCACATTATTAAAAACAAATAATGACACTTAGATCTAAAATAGCAATCATACGTTTGACAACATATCGCCGAACATCTATTTTCATGCAACGTTGTTTTACCCGTCTCCAGGATAGTGGTTGGAGTCGGTGGTGTGTACTTAATACACGGCCCATAACACTTATTGGCTTTAATGCGATATTTTTCTTCGAGTTGTCTGCTTCGATTACTTGTGAGAAGGTCCCCGGTAAAATCGATTTTTCTTACTTCGTAATTTAAGCTATTTTCAGTGAATAAATTCATAGTTCATTTGATTTTTTTTCTAGTATTTGTAACGTTTATTATTACATGTTGTACTTAAATGCTTATACTATTGTGTTTGTCTGTGTATTCCATCAGACGATTTAACAAATTTCCCTCTGTAGGCGCCTCATATAGATATGTCCCACGCGCATGCGCACCGACATGGGGTTTTCCATACGTCATATAGGTGTCAACAGAAGGCCTAAACACACAGATAGAAATGTATATTAAACATATAGCGTTTAGGGGTAATTTCACTCACCGCCTGTAAAAGCATAAACATTGGAATCACACATTGATTTACAATCATGTCTTTGACGACTGGATCGTGCCGTCTTCTCACCAACTTGTCAACACCCGTTGACCATTTCGTTTTTCTGACAGGAAAGGAAACATGACAGCGGGGTCAAAAATCATCACATCACAACAGACGCAGAGCCGTATCACACTTCATTTACATGTGTCCTGCCACACAAAATAATCCATTCCAAACTGCAGATCTTGGCTGTGTACTAGAGCCCCTGTGTAAACACTGTCTCCACATGTATTAATAAACCACATCAGTACACCCGAAACTGCATCAAAGCACCTGCAACACAAACATATGCATTTTTCTCCAGACTATGTTTTTAGGGTATCGACCCGGAAGCAGTCTATCTGTGTCCTGAGGTCAGAAGTTGGCAGGTATGAAAACAGTTCAACTTAATAGTTTTACTCATTTTCCTTGGTTAAATCTTCGCACATGACAACTAGAAATGACCACCTTAAAGGTACATGCCCACGCAGCAGGTTTCTCTGTACTACTACTTTCAATTTTCTGTCATGCCTTATATGAGCCATTTGTCTACCCACTAACAAGTTATTTTTAATTACGGCGCGTGTTAATTGGTGTTAAATCGCATTTTATATGCCGCGACCAGAAAGGGTATTTTCCGACCTCGTGCTATTTTTACCAACACGCGTCACGTGACACGGTCAATCATATCACATCTTTGACATGCGCAGTGAAGTATCGGAAGTTGAGAAGAAAAATCTCTGTTCGAGTCCAAATCTAAATCTACAAGTAACTCTTTCAATTTGGTGATCTGGTCGCCAATAGTAACCACTCTCTCTCTGTACTGCCTGTCCCTCAGACATTTCACCTTTTTTTTTGGCCGACGCCGTTTCATACAATTTCCATCCTGGACGTTTCGACATGTTCATATTCTTGTTTACATATTGGGAAGCCTACTGGCGCGCGTAGTATAATGCGCATGCGCTCCGTAAGCCGTGATGTGAAAGTCGTCGTCCCTGCACATTATCAAAATAGACCTTTTACCACCGAGCGTCGCTAACAGTAAATTGATAATTGCTAAATGATTATATCTGTATAGCGGGCACTCGTAATTTTTAGAACTGGTGGAATAGTGACATAATTATACACTTATTTAATTCCTATAAAGAACAGTTTGTGCCTACTGCGTGGGCATGTACCTTTAATGACCAGGAACGATAATCTCATGGGAAAATGCATTAGTGTTTACGAGGGTGTCCGGGAAAATGGGTACGGACGAAAAATGGGTCGCCTACCAGTACAGTGGTTGAACATGTTTAAGATATGTGACGATACTAGGACCGCTGGGTTGTTTCTATTTTCACCCATATAGGTTCATAAATATCGGATTTCCTATATTGTTGCGTTCAACAAGATAGAACATCTGATACTTACATGTATGTACAGATATAGGTGAAAATTGAAAATTCAGAAATCCTAGTATCGTCATATATCTTCAATTAAACAACTCTACATATGGCCATCATGATCAAAACACATATTTATTTTAAAAAAATCCTGAAAACAAATTCCGCGGTCCTGCTATATTCATATATATTCAATTAAGCCACTTTTCACAGAGTCATGGTGAAAACACGTTTTTTTATAGTACTGTTTTCATAAAATCCTGATATACCCCTTTACCTGTGACAATATTGTTAATACATTTACAACTGTGGCTATGGCAACTGCTATCCTGGGGACAGTTTCCATAGTTTCAATAAATGTGTTACGATAAAAAAGAAAAATTTACTTAGCACATTCAAATAAGTCATAGTTCGCTCTACTGTCTAAGCCAATCGCTGGGCAGCATTGTGCTCCATTTATTTCACATATTGCAACGTTTAATCCCAATGTGTTATATACAACTATTACAAGATTTAATGATTAACGGTTCGACAGGAAATGTAAAATCAATACTCGGTTGAACATTGCATTCTACACTTGGCTGAACTATGAGTATCTTATTGTTCACATATAGGATTTTTCAGGAACTAAATGATGCGGTCGCTAGCCATCCTTCGCATTTAATTCCTTAAAAGTCCAATATACGAATAATATTTTATACGTACATGTTGTTCACCGTTGCTACCATTTAACCCTTTGAACCCGAAATCCCGCTATAGCGGTTTATGCAAAAAGTGCAGATCCAGATGAGCCGGCTCGTAACGAGCCGTCTCATCAGGATCTGCACTTTTTGAAAGCAATTTTAATATTTTTGAGAACAAAAAATATCCACTTTTTATAAATGGACTAGTCTGAAAACCATTTTGTGACGGTTGGGTTGGTTGGAACATGAACATATCAAACTCCATTCTAGTTACTTATGCGTGAAAGGCTTAATATTGCTGTTGGGGTTATTAAAACTCATCTAATTCACGCCAGATTTCTCAAAACTATCGAATCCCTCAGGTCACATAGATTTTTGTTATTAATTCGTTCCCACGAAATAACATTTCGTTCCCTCAATTTAACAATTCGTTCCCTCGAATTAACAATTCGTTCCCTCGAATTAACGATTCGTTCTCACGATATAACAATTCTTTCCCACGATATAACTATTCGTTCCCTCAAAATAACACATCGTTCCCACGAAATAAAAATTCTTTCATTCAATTTAGCAATTCGTTCCCTCGAATTAACAATTGGTTCCCACGATATAACAATTGGTCCACGCGAATTAGCAATTTGTTACCGTGGGAACGAATTGTTAAATGTGGGAACAAATTGTTATTTCGTGGGAACGAATTAATAAAAAAATAATCATACATCCCCTGCGTTAACCGACTATTATTGATCACCTTTCTGTCCGTTTCGTTAAGGTCTTTATAACTATTAAGGACTATATCATAACTGAATATCTATATAAAGTACATCCGACCCTGTTCTTCTTAAAGTATATTGTACAGAGCATTGAGTTACCATCTCCGCCATTTTAGTTTGTGCACGTTATCGGACAGTTTCACCACTTGGAGCTTTTGACACGTACAGCATGTAATATGACAGAAAATCTAATAACATTTGGTGCCATACGTCCCAGATACATAGGGCGACAACGTCCTATAAATATTATGTCAGCAGACTACACAACACGCTAGATATCTGAGCTTTTCTACCATCACTCACAAAATATACAATGGACACATTTTCAATTTGTACAATGTCAAACTGATGCACTGTCTATTATTAGAAGTACATCTGATACTGGTAAAAGCCTTATTTACTCGCATAGCAGACAAGTAGACAGTAGTAACAATACACTCAGATAGCTGCTTACAAGTTACTGGAATCGATACAGTATGTACGATAATACATGTATATATATCTACGGCACTGTGTATTTTTCTTACTGCTACACAGTCTTTACTTAATTCTCAAATATTTTAACAAAGGGTCAACAAACCCTTCACATATCAGACTTTGTATATATATTTGATGAAAACAAGGCACAGCACGCTGTTGTCTGATGAATCCCAATCATGTTGCGCAAAAATGTATTCAATAATGACATGTGTTTGTCATATTAATAGTGGTATGTGTCAAACGCAGTAAGAGGTAAAACTGGCCGATGGCTTGTACACACTAAGATGGCCGGCATGGAAACACCATGTACTGTGTGATTATAGTAAGAAGAAAATGTTCACATGTATGTTATGTATCTATCCCTTCACATTTAAGAAGCAAGTATGCATGCACCACTGGATGATCAGGTGCCCCACTGGTCATTAACGACGGCATTGTCTTGATGACCTTGCATGTCGTCTCCCAAGAAGCCGATACAGGATGGAGGTGGCTACAGATTAATCCGGCCCCAGTGGGCATAGCTGTTATTCGAATAGTCCCCTCTGGTTCTGTGATATGCACAGACTCTCCTTCAAATCTGATACCCGGGACCGCCTTTTAAATTTCCCATCCGAAAGGACTAGTAGAGCAGGAAATACAAAGTATCTCAGAAATACTGACGGTGACCCGTAGACTAATAGACTAGTGTGATTGTAAATGTGACTGGCGAAACTAGGCATACTCATTTTGCTAACCCGAAGTAAAACAGACAGTTCTTGTTAACATTTGATTTTCCCATGTATGGATAACTTAGCTGCATGTACCGTTCTGTCAACTACTGCGTTCATATATATTAGGCCATACAAAATAAGTACTGTGGTTCTCAGGCACGGGGTTTGCGGAATGTGAAGCGGGATGGCGGATTGTTTTAATATATATATTTTTGTTTTTGTTTCAGATCTTAGTCTCGGATATTTTTCAAGAAAATATGTACATCTGGCAACCTGAAATATATCAGACACGTACATCCCAAACAAAACATTATCGTCTATGAAGTTAGTATAACGTCCTTAGACGTGAACAAATCACTTTTCGTCAGACATGATAATGTGGCGAATTTACAGCACACTTTTGTTTCTCCAAGACGATAAAATGCTCGACGCGCAGGGATTATTCAGAGGCGGCGATATCTGAGAACCAAAGTACATTTTGGATGTCCTTATTATACCCCACTATATCATGTGTGCATGTGATTGTGAGGTGAAACACGCGCTGTGATAGCACAGAAAGTAGTCCGGCAGATCAGGTACGGAGGACAAGTAACGCTAAGTCGTATTTGGCAATTAGGCCTAAACTTGTTAGGTTTCATTTTTAATGCCGAAAAAACATTGGGTCGGGATGTATTATTTGTTTACGTTTTTTTTTTTACTTTTGAATTTCTGAACAAAAATACATTGTGAATTTTGTCAGATATGTATGCATGCATGTCTCTAGAAATAAGCATTTTCTAATACTATGTGTGTATCTATGTCTTTATATATGTGTTGTATACGTATTGCCCGCGCTTAGTGTTACGGCAGGTGCAAAATTGAATGGAATGGTCAGATAATTTGTATACAGACACAAAAAAAACACAAAACCATACGCTCGCAAGAAACAATTGGGTCCGTTGGAAATCTGAAACACAACACATTTTTTTCATAGATCACTTAATATTATCTTGCAACTGTGTTTGGATATTTAAACTAATAAATGTATTGATGAACAATAAGATGTACCATATACCTCATGAGCGCCGCCATTACTGCAGTGTAAACTATTAACCACGTGATCACATACCCTGGTAGTATCGTACACAAATTGCAGTTGTTCATCGATGCACAGCCTGACAACTGTACACACGGAAGACAAGATGGACAGGAGTTTACGGGGGTGGATTGCACAGACGAATTAGCAATAACAAATGGTTTAACAAATTTAATTCCTTCATTATGGAAATTGTAGACTGTAACAAAATACACGAACATGTACAAAATGTAAGCGTGCAACATTAACCCTTTGAACCCGAAATCCCGCTATTATAATATCGGTTTATGCAAAAAGTGCAGAACCAGATGAGCCGGCTCGTAACGAGCCGTCTCATCAGGATCTGCACTTTTTGAAAGTTTTGAGAACAAAAACACCCCCTTTTCATAAATGGACGAATTTGAAAATTATTTTGTGACCATTCAATTGGTCGGAACATTAGCATATCACAGTCCATTCCAGTTCCTTAGGGTTGAAAGGGTTAAGGAAACATACATACATGTACTTGAGTTTATTGCAAACAAGGAAAGTGTACTAAGTTTTTCTTTAATTTTCAAATGAATATTTGCATTCACTTGTGCCGTGTTTTTTTTACGTTTTCAGACACTCTTTGAAAATGCTGAAACTCAAATTCTTCAGTCTGAAAACAACCAAATGCAAATATGCATGTGCAAAAGAGGAAAATTAGTAGAATTTATTCTTTTGCACTAAACTGAATAGCATGCATTCAGCTAAACTCCTCGGCTTAAAATGCTATGGTGACGACAACTTGACCCAACCATCAACTTTGGTGACCATCCATTTACATTTATTGAGCATATGTTCAATAAATGTAAATCCATCAATTGAAAGTTCCAGATATTCCTAAATTTGCATTTACGAACATTTTAGTCGTACGAAGTTAGTGGGCCCCCTGATTACGAATACAAAAACTTTCCCCAGATGTTGTGAACAATTTATAAAATGTATGTAATGATAATATCCAACTGATCCTTTAGTTTTCTGTGAACGGGTCACATAATATGTGATGTCACTTATATTATATCTATGTTACAGGAGACTGACGTCACATTTATTTTATTTATGCAGCCTCATATGCATAGTTA
>CM055275.1:41019775-41063175 GCA_029237695.1 Conchocele bisecta
ATGCATAGTTATTCCGAGTGACGTCAGACGTATATGTAACGTTCCATGAGTATTCTCATATATATATCTGCATTTTACATTGTTTCTGTGTGTATTCACACATCCTGACATCATATCTCCTGCATTCAATTTCATTCCGCGTTTATATTGTCATCAAGTGACGGCACATGCCCAAACAATGTAGACAGTTCCTCGTGTATTAAATTCTATGCCGAGTCACAACAGCTCCGGCGTCCGTGACCCCACCGTGTCGTTGTCATCACTGCGCCAGGACGGCACGAGACTTGTGTCGTCGTCCGACATCTCGTACCACGGTTTGCCGTCCGCCATCTCCTCTTCGTCCTACAGCGACAGTTGGAGGTTAAATTAAAGACGATATAGAGAATAGTAGGTTAGTGCCGTGTGTAGGAAAAAATATCTGGCAATGCTCAGGAAACGGGATGGGCTCGGGAGAGCCTCGCCAGATATTGTTTCACATTCACGGCACTAACCTACTATTCTATGTATCCCGTGAACACCAACAAATGGCTGTAAAATGCAAAACAAAATAACTCCAGCCACCGCACATATTCATACGCAGTGATTAGTTCGTATTGACAGGATATCAAAATGTTTCACGGCACCGTGTTTCACGGCACATACGCACTGTGTTGACGGGATAAGACTAAAACATATGTAGGCTAGATAATAGTTCAGACTCGCCATGTGATTTTGCACCTTCGGACATCTGTGTAATTGCATGAAATACGTTTACAAAACTTACAATATTTTCCGTAAATGGCGGCAAAAGTTGAAAAATAATTTATTTCGGAGTACATGCGGAATTATATATTCATCATGTACTCCGAAATTTTTGTAAACTTTTGACTTTATTTAGGAAAAATATTGTATATTTTGTATATCCGTGCCAGAGCATCCGGCTGTGATAATCAAATAATTGAATGCTAGCTCTAAATAATTAGAGCTTACCTAGCATTAAATATTAGATCTAGCTCCACATCCTTTGCAGTGTTATTACATCATTTGAAACTGGCTCTAAATAGTTAATACTAGCTCTAATTATTTAGAGCAAGCAATACTTATTTGAGTTTATGTAGATTATGTACATAATGGCATAGATGCAGACCACATCAAATAGAAAGAATATTATATATTGACGACAGTTACACGTAATCTACATCAGTGACTGAAAGGCCAGCAACGTCACGGCAGTCCTCGAAAATCCTCGCCTTTCCTTGCGAACTTAAGTTATACTTATATTTCAGAAGTCATTTTACTGATACTATTTTGTAATCGCCAGGTCTTAAATTAACCTACCGTGAAGCTTGTGTCTTCCCACGTGGTTACGAAGGGTGGGGAAGTCGGTACACGTGACCTGTCGTAGCTCTCCCGGAACTGAGCGTGAGTTATCTCCCTGTAGTCGATGGCATCCTCCAATGAAAACAGTCGGTGCTTCCCCTTCTTGGTACCCCGCGGTTGTGGCGTCGGTTTCACGCCTGGAAATTGAACAGTCTTAAAATCAAGTGTACCTTCCCTTAGAACTACTTCTGGGGCATCAACGTCGTTAGAATTCGTGTCATGATACGCAAGGCAAGTAATCCCGCTTAATATATACATATATTTCCCCCTAGAATGAAACCTGTGCATTGTTTTGCTCCTGCTTTCGACCGTGCCGTTGCGTTGATGATTTTAAGTATAAATATGTATCTTTATTCGATTTTGTAAAAATGCACGTTCATTGTGCCACATACAGTGTAGTTGCGTCATAAAACAGTTATTTCAAGTTCATTCTGGGAACAGCCAAAACATATTACATCTTCGGCTTCGGGTAATAGTTCACAGCACTGAGCGGTAATATGGTTCAACTGTTCCCAGAATGACCATGAAATAACTATTTTATCACTCAACCCGTAATATACTGTCTGCGATACAATGAACGTGATGTTGCGGTGCGGCGCATCGACAGACAAATACCAATTGCGTAGAATTTGATGACGTAATTTTCGACAAAATGTCATGACCGTCATTATTTTCTGGGGTGAAAATTGTTTTGACTATTCCACTGGCACGCGGAACTATTGCCCAGTCACATGAAAGCCCAGATAATTAGTCAAAACTATGGAATATCATCTTATATAGGGAGTTGACCAATACTTTTTACTGTTTCCCGAATGACCATGAACTAACTGTATAATAATCGCAGTGTCGGGCGAGATATTGCAACTCGTCTTCTTACCTCTATCATGTAAGGCACCGTTAACGTTCACGACTATTTTATCATCAGCTGACATCGGTGCCACGGGTGGGTGGGTGTCGAATCCACCAATAGTTTCACCCGTACATGTTCGTATTCTCTCCCGCAGCTCTTCGGTGGGGTATCTGAAATACCATCAGCAACCTGGCAGTGCTCCGTTCTCATACCCGACATCGGGCAGTTTGAGTGGTCTTGTAGACCTCCTCATTTCTGGTTCGAAAAATGGCAAACATGCTCATAAAGTATAGTAGGTTAGTGCTGTGAATGAGAAAAAATATCTGGCAAGGCTGAGGAAACGGGATGGGCGAGGCTCTGCCGTGCACATCCCGTTTCCATGCCGCGCCAGATATGTTTTCCTATTCACGGCACTAACCTACTATTCGATTTATCCCATCAACACCTACAAATACCTTTTAAATGCAATAAAAATAACCCCATCCACCGCAAATATTCATACGCAGTGATTCGGTCGTATTGATACGATATCAAAAATGTTTCACGGCACGGTGTTTCGCGGCACTTACTTAAGCACTGTGTTGACGTGATAAAGTAATATATATATAGACCCGCACACAGAAAATGTATTTTGTGAAATCGGACCACAGCCTCACAATAATGACATTATAATAGTTTATATGCTTCTAGATATTGCATGATAATCTTCGATAATCCCCTTTCGGCGAAACATCTGTCTGCCAACAACAACTACTTCACAGACGGATTCTCTAACAGCTTGGGCCCTGATCAGTCTATGCGAATTCGTGGGTGCATCATGGGTGATGCTGGTGGCAAATGCCATATGCAGGTTATTCAAGAAAAGTTATTAAATGAAATTGAAGGGGTCAGTGGAAGAAAAGGTTTACATCTTTCATATTCTTACACTGACTCATTCAGTTGTTAATACCTCAACGAGTAGCTATGTCATCCGTAGATCCACTTACTAAATAGACATATACAATATCTTCAAATGAACAGACAATTGGCACCATTACCAGGCCCGAACGAAGAGGGGGTGCGTTGGGTGCGTACACACGTCCCTTAACCAGTTCAACACCACAGGCCTGTATAGTGGTATTGGAAAAACAAGTGTAGATCCAGATGAGCCGGCTCGTGACGAGCCGTCTCATCAGGATCTATACTTTTTGCAAGTATGTTTCATACATGTGAGAAGAAAAACACCTCATGTTCATAAATGGACTGGTCTAAAAATCATTTTGTGATGATTGGATTGGTTGCAAAATTAACATATCAAAATCCATGCCGGTTAGTTAGGGGTGAAAGTGTTAATCTGCCGAATTAATTCCTGCGAATGGGCCACACCTGATTTATGCGCCATGAGCCAAGTGATGGACACTTAGAATAGAACACGAGTTGGTTTAAACATAACTATTAGACTGTATCTGAAACTAACTGGAATCCACTCTAAAATGATTGAAAGCAAACACGTAAATAGCACAATCTTATAACACTTGATTTTGATTTAATGTGCTATGTATTCAACTTGCTGACTGATTTATTAAGACACGTGACATGGCCACGTTTCTTATGAAATCAGTAGACTCGTTTACGAAATATCATATTAAATCATCACTTATGTAAGATATTTGCACAACTTGTTAACCACTTTCAAAAGAAACTCGGCATAACCTCATTTCTTATGAATTCAGTAAACTCGCTCAATAAGTATTATATTAATCCATCGCTACTGTAAGATCTTCAAGATTATATATACCTTGTACGTTGGACAGATCGTAAATGATTTAACAACCTATCACGCCTCAACTCCCCGCTTGTCATGTCTTCATTGTCCAGATGGAGTTTCACGCGAGAAGCATATGCCCCTTCCTGACCTTTTGACCCTGGGTGGTGTTTGCTGTCACCCAGCATATCCCACCAATAGGAGGCGGACTCACTGGTATACGAATCAGTGCTGGAGTACTTAAAATATTGGTTGGCATTAGACGAGGTATCAGTAACGGACGTGATTGACGTTAACGAGTTGGTATACATAGACGGCGTGTCACGTTCATTACGTTCGCTTACACTAGCACGTACTAAAGTATCCGATTCGCTACTATTTAAATCAACGGATGAATACTTCTCATCAGCCCTTTCACCGGCTATTAATAAATCCATGCGCTCGTCTAGCGTAAGTTCCTTTTTGATAGAAAATCTCGCTATCTGTTGTGAACTATCAGAAGCAGACGAATCTCCTTCCGGGATACTAGTCAGGATATTCATTACACCTGTATTTGTGTGTGGAGTGGTTAAAATTATATCTGTATGATCGGATTCATGAGTATTCTCATCAGTAATCACATCCTCTTCGTCTTCCTGAGCTCGTAGCAATTCCTCATGCATTTTCGACAATCTCGTCCGATCATTACACTCAGTGTTGTCATTTGGACTATGATGTGCACCGGATATGTTTCTCCACGTCGGACCTGTCGTGTTTATGTACGTAGGTTGGGAGATAGCCGACTGTTCAGTAACATTTCTGGTTACATCGTCACATGTATTACTACTTGTGTCCAGTCCAGTGTGCGAGGCGGTTTTATTAGCGATCTGACCATCAGCAGATGCGCATGCGTATTTCTCGATTAGCTGTCCCGTTTCCCAGTTCTCCGCTTCCATTTCTTTGCGAAAGTCTTTGACTAGATTGCTGTAAAATGCAAATAATAATGTTAGCAAACGCAAACAATAATGTTAGCATAATGCCAAAACTACTGCTAGCAAATGATATATCCACTTTACTAGTATATTTATTTCTTTTTATCAAAGTAATAAGTACTACTGTAACACTATTATAGTATATCAGTTGTGTTATTTAGAACTTCACTTTAGATTTTCTTTGTTTTCCGCGGATGTGTATTGGCAATGAGTGTTTGAGACTTTGGATGATGACATGTAGTTACATGTACGTATATGCTTGTTTCTAGTATACCACTTACAGCATGCCTGTTGTAACGAATATGTAATTTCAAAGTGGTACTATTAGATGTATTACAGCATCTATTGTAAATATGTCACTTTACACCTTTCGTCACACTAGTAACATTGGATATCTGTGGATGTAACACACTCACCATAAAATGGCAGACAGTTTGTCATCTGTGATTGACTGGGTCGTGCCACCATTTACAGATACACCATTATCGTCCACCATTGCATCACTAACTGACGTCAACAACCGCATCAGAGCGCCATCTACTTCCTCCAAAGGAGAAAACTCGAACGTGTCCTCCAAACGCTCAATTTCACCTCGAAGTTCGTCAAGCTTCTCTCTGAAATTAATGATGCACTTTATATTGTGTTCTTAACTGTGATTTTGTATAACAATAGTGTTTAGCCTGTAGTACATATATCGCAACCAGATATGAGAGGAACGTTCAGTATATCCACATAACTTACATTAAAAAGATAAAATTCATATTGCAAGCTAGATGTATACTGAATGAAGAGCAGAGAAGACCTGCTTGAAGTTTGTGTTGCATGAAAATGTTAGGAGATCCATAATAAATGCAGATCGTGAGTACCAGAACAAAATAATGTACATCGCAAATGTAATGCTATTATCTTGTACTGCTCTTGATCACGAGTACCAGAAGAAAATGTACTTTACGAGTGCGAATTTATTTTAATTACTAGTGTGTGTCAAGTCAATAATTGTATTGTTTATTGTAGATTTCCTTTGCCGAGTAGACGACAATCAATAACTTAACTTCTTTAAATCCCGTTCCTTCGTTAATACGACACGTTGAGACTTCACGCGACGTAATAATGAAGGAACTAAAATCTTCATGTCCATCTCAACGCGGTGTAGAAACGTTGAGTCGAAATGTCGCTAACAAACCACGATTCTTTTACATCTCACCATGTCTCGCATGTACATGTACCTGGCTTCTTTCCGTTTAGCGCCTGTGTCCAGACTCGTGTGTTGTATAAACTGCTCCATGTCCTCGTGAAGGGTCGCCAGGGTCCGCAATATCCCGTCCCTGCTGTCCGTCAACGATTCCCGGGTCTCCCCGAGCAAACCCTTACATCGCCGGATGTAGGTGGTCACGTGGTCCAGTACAGAGCGGAAGCCGGATATTTGTTCCACCAATCTGAAAATTACAAGATAAATAATAATAATAATAATATGGGTATTTCTTCCAATACGAGAGCATAAATGAGCAAAGGAAACCAATGAACCCACGGAATAATTGAATACGAAGTATGTCATGCAAGCAACATCACACACACACAGCAGTAAAACATGAGCATTGAAAGCAGCACAAACATGTACACAACAATAAAATGAATACGGTCCACACAGGAAAACCACCATATGTATAATAGATAAAGTCAAATGATATGTCCCGGTAATGACGATACTACCAGCAAGAGTATCAATAACGATCCACCATAAGCACCAACATCAACAGAAGACATTAACGGTTAATACATGTACTAGTAACGAGTATGCACCGTATATTGCTGCACTGGCATGGACCGTATATACTTTATATATCAGTAATTGCCTACAGATGTCGAGCACCAGTATATAATCGAGACATTCGGACGGAAAAGGTCAATATAAGGTTTGATCATGTCCAGCCGTGTGCAAACGTTTGCTGTGCCTGCGGCCTTGGGTGCAAACATTTCCCTCGGGCCACAGCAAACTTTTGCACACGGCTGAACATGATCAAACGTTATTGTTACATTACCAACACAAAACTGATGTAATTTGAACATTACATTCAGTATTTTCAGTACTTTTATAAATCGTCCCATTCACGTAGATACTTTTCGGTATTCATATTCCGGGGCCGCGTCATGAACGTCATGAACGTCAAGAAGTAGTGACGTCATGAAGGCACTTCCGCGTAGTGACATCATGAAGGCACTTGGTCTACGCGCAGCCCCGGAATGAGCATTGCTTAAAGTCATATATGTGCAAACAACGGAAACCATGTAACAATAATGAGTATGCACCATACGCACCGTATATTTGTACATTCCCTGGACCGTATATACTTCAATAGCTGCCTGCAAATGTCGAGGACCAGTAGATACTCGAGACACTCGGAGTTGCGACTCTGGTGCGCAACGTGTAATGGTCGTTGGTGCATTAGGTTCTCCAAACTGACGTCTATACCCGCCGCTACCAACACCTGCAATGAAATGAACATTATACATGTATATCGGCAGTCATACATTAGCAACGTCAGGTGCCTTATTGACCAGTATAATAAATAGATTACACAGCTTTGAAAATCACGAGTAACTTCCCTTAGACACCGGCATTGATACACAATGAACGCTAGGTTCTGAATAGAACAGCATAATTATACATAGGAGAGGGAGTTAACCCCATTGTTCCAACCACCATTCAATTATATGTTTAGAACCAGTTTGAGGGAATCTCGATGTAAACCCGACACATCAAATACAAAAATATTAATGAATGTACCTGTAAACATTTGACTTTCCCCTGTTTGGCAACCAAGTGTGCAGCTGTATTACCACGTGCGTCCCCTGTCAATGTGAATGCGCCGTTTTGGTCACGTGATATGTACGTCAGCAGTAGCTCCAAGCACTCGGCCTAAAACAGCAATAATTGCAAACTATTTAATGAACAACCCACAAACTCAAACGTTTCTCAAAGAATTAGTTGACTACTACAATGGAACGTCTCTAAACCGGAAACAACGAATTTAAAGCACCTGTGATATTATTTGTTATGAGTTTCTTAGTCATTTATCTCAGGTGTATATGTCTGTTCATGATCGCATAGTACACAACCATGGCTAAAAATTATCGAATGCCCGATTTACCGTGAAACCTCTCTAAACCGGACACTCTGGGGAGCTCCCACGGTGTCCGATTGAGAGAGCTTTCACCTTACATGTATTAACTAAGTGGCATCCATTTTAAATTACTATGTTGTCTACCATGTAGTTCAATTAAGAAATATGTGTCGCAAGGTACTTGACATGGTCCCCAGTGAAACAGTTTTATCCCGTCAACACAGTGCGTATGTTCCGTGAAACACGGTGCCTTGAAACATTTTTGATATCCAGTCAATACAATTTTAGCATTTTACAGCCATTTGTAGGTGTTGACGGGATAAATAGAATAGTAGGTTAGTGCCGTGAATGGAAAACAATATCTGGCGCGGCACGGAAACGGGATGTGCTCGGCAGTGCCTCGCCCATCCCATTTCCTGGGCCTTGCCAGATAAAATTAACATAGTTGTCATCTAATTGTGTCCCCCGGACGAAAGTCGGGGATACTATGGATTTGACACCGAACATCGTCCGCGTCCCGCCGCAGACACTTCTTTAGAATATTTTCATGAAACTTCACACTTGCATAGACCACGATCCGAAGGTGTGTCGCGCACAAGAATGACAACTCTTGCATAGCTAATTTTTTAGTTATCTCCCTTTTTTGTTTCGCGCACTGATTTCGAGTCCGGAGCATAACTCGACCACCCTTTGGAATATTTTCATGAAACTTCACACATGCATAGACCACGAGCCGTAGGTATGTCCGGCACAAGAATGACAACTCTTGCATAGCTAAGTTTTTAGTTATCTCCCTTTTTTGTTTCGCGCACTGATTGAGCATAACTCGACCACCCTTTGGAATATTTTCATGAAACTTCACACATGCATAGACCACGCACCGAAGATGTGTAGCGCACAAGAATAACAACTCTTGCGTAGCTAATTTCTGAGTTATCTCTCTTTATTGTTTCGCGCACTCTACAAACTGGATAATAATGCATGAAGACCCGTTTTCTTGTGTGCTCTGTACACCTTACATGTAGAGAGAACAATAGCTTTCTCCGGTTGAACAATAGTGACTGGGAGAACCATTCACATGTGCATGTGTTAGCATGTGCAAATGTCCAGACTGACCACTAACTGACCACTAACTTATTACAGGTAATTTATACAGGTAAATTATTATATTACATTTCCGTAAACTGTGTTAACAATATTGTGGCAATGTGTGGACCTGTGCAGATATGATATGTAGATAAATATAGGACTATTGACAAAAGTTCTGGGCTCCAGTAGCGAGCATTATTATTTTTAATTTTGAAACTTTCGTTTTCCATTTTTGTTTTCCATTTTTTTTTTTAATCCTTTTTCAATGTTTGTCTAGTAGCATAAGGTCGTAAGTGCTATATACAGACTATTACATATAATAAAACAATTATTGACTAGTGAGCCATAGAATATAATCTGATATTCTATGGCTCACTAGTCAATAATTGTATAATATGTTCGGGCCAGTAACAATTGCTTTCGGGCCCAGGCTCGAGGTCAAGGCGGGACAAGGCGAGCATTTGATTCGCGGAATTCTTCTTTACTTATCTCCCTTTGTTGTTTCATGCACTGATTTCGTGTCCGGAGCATAACTCGAACACCCTTTGGAATATGTTCATTAAACCTCAAACATGCATAGACCACGACCCAAAGGTGTGTCGCGCGCAAGAATGACAACTCTTGCGTCGTTAATGTCTTAGTTATCTCCCTTTGTTGTTTCGTGCACTGATTTCGTGTCCGGAGCATAACTCGAACACCCTTTAGAATATGTTCATGAAACTTTACACATGCATAAACCACGACCCTAAAGAATGACAACTCTTGCATCGTTAATATTTTTTAATTATCTCCCTTTGTTGCTTCGTGCACTGATTTCGTGTCCGGAACATAACTCAAACACCGTTTGGAATATTTTTTATTAAACTTCACACTTGCATAGAAGACGACCCAAACGTGTGTCGCGCGCAAGAATGACAATTCTTGCGTCGTTAATTTCTTAGTTATCTCCCTTTGTTGTTTCGTGCACCGATTTCGTGTCCGGAGCATAACTCGAACACCCTTTAGAATATGTTCATGAAACTTTACACATGCATAAACCACGACCCTAAAGGTGTGTCACGCAAGAATGACAACTCTTGCATCGCTAATTTTTTTAGTTATCTCCCTTTGTTTTTCCGCGCACTGATTTTGTCTCCGGAACATAACTCGAACACCCTTTTTTCAAACTACTTGTGTATCTGGGGAGGGGGATACACGTGCGCTTGTCGACAAGCGCTCATTTCTAGTTCCTCGGTGGAATAGTGAGCTTGTAGTGCATTAAAGGTACATGTCCACTCAGTAGGCACAACATGTTCTGCACATCAGATATATCATCTGAGGTATTTTCGGGCAAAATAAACATTCATTCAACATTATCCCTCGTATTGATTGACATTATTATACATTGTATATCAGACGTATCTTTCCACACTGATATCAGGGGCTATAACCGTGTTTCCTTAACATTATCTGATTATTATATATACTCTGTATTTATTTTTGATGTGCAATTATCATACTTTATGATATGCAGAAAATATCATTTTTTCAGGTAATGCATTTAATTAGAATAAATAATTATAAAATACCATGCCTCATTTGCATATGAAAATAGCCTGATACCAACGTTAATATCAGTAAAATAAATATTACTAAATTATTAAACCTGTATAGTGGCGACTCGTAATTTTGGTTAATAACTGGTGGAATAGTGACACAGTTATACATTTATTTAATTCCTATAAATAATATGTTGTGGCTACTGAGTGGCGGGGCATCTACCTTTAAGCATCATTCAACAGATATATAAATGCGGACAGTTTATACATTATAATTTATCACATCTTTGATACATTTTAGATTTTTGTTTCTGCATTTACACCACAGCACATTGGCAATGTATGGACATGACGATGAGATAACACAGCTAGATCACGGTCGTCCGTATGTATTGCTACATACTGTCAATATATTATAGGAATGAATGGCCTTTTTGTGGAATTTATCGTGGTATAAACTTGGAAAAGTCGCGGGAATACTGGACGAAGGCCGGAAGGCCTCGTCCAGTCTTCCCGCGACTTTTCCAAGTTTATATCCCCGATAAATTCCACAAAAAGGCCATTCATTCCTTATAATTCCAGTATTTTAAATAAATTAATTAAGAAAATGTGTTTATTTTCCGTTTTCTTAAGAAATATTTTAACTTAGCCTCACTGTTACGGAAAGTAGTTCGGCATGGAGTTTACTGGGATATAAATTTTGGACGGAGACTTGCAACGGACCAATCAAATGTTAGGGAATTGTGTAAATATTTTTATGCTGGAATTATTGCTACATACTATCAATATATGATGACGTCACTTCCTACTCACCTGTCCATGCGTGGCGGATATGTTAATCAGTCGGTTAATTGGCGACGTGCCAATCACCTTCCGCCTCGGTTGTCGCTCCAGGGTCACCTTAAGGCACTCCACTTTACCAGTCTGTGCACAATAAATAGACCAGCCATTAGCTGTCATCGCTCTCCGATTTACATTTTACAAAACAGATAATACTAGACATTACGAAACGTTATTGCATTTTATATTTATTTAGTATATAACTTAACGAAATGAGAGTCATTTTGCCATTCAGTATTACATGCATCGTTCCTCTTTATTTGTTGTTCATGACGCGTTTCTTTATTGGATGTGCCAACATCACATGAATATAAATGACATATTTGAAAATGATAAACTTTATATTGTGTTACCTGAGCAGCCAGTTCCATGGCGGTAACATTGTCAGCATTCAGGTCACTGGCCATGTCTGGGAACTTTTCCATAACCCGCCTCACCGCCCCCGCCTCCCCCTTCATCACACAACGATGGAGTAAATTGTTCTCCTTGACGTCACGCAGCTTCATGACGTCACCACCAGAAAGGCCGTCGATTGTTTTCAACTGTGAGGTGATGAGGTAAAACAGGCGATATATTACGTAAACTTAATAGCAATAAATGGTATCGTATACGTAAACATGATCATGTTATTGTGATTTTTTCGTAAGACAGCATTAAAGTGCATGATGTAAGAATTTGCCCGATTTTCTCAAAGTTTGAAGAGCTCATCACGTTCAATAATGCAGCTAAGGGAAGTAATAACTTACAGAGATGGGCTATCTGTAATTGTAACTATGGCAACGGCCGAGCGCACATTCCAGCGGGACATTACACAGGCAGAAAATCTAATACATACAGGACTGGGGCCCGTTTCACTAAACTTCGTACGACTAAAATGTTCGTAAGACTAGTGAAAAATTATTATTTCACATTAACAATGTTTTCTTGTAAACAATTATTTGATTTACATATATTGAGCATAGGCTGCATGCTCAATAAATGTAAATACATCAATTGAAATTTCCAGACGATCCTAAATTTGCACATATGAACATTTTAGTTGTACGAAGTTTAGTGAAACGGGCCCCTAATGATTTTAACGTGTCTTGCATTGACAATTGTTATTGTTTATACATGAAACAAATTAAATCACATTTTCTAAACAAAGTACAAAACAATTCATATTGGCATTGAAGTCAAATCCTTCTGTAGATACCCGTATGCATATGAATTGCTTTGTATAATGTTTAGAAAAGTGTTCATGTACATGTATGTACAAACAATAGTTGACATTCCTACACACGTTAAAAACACACGTGCTAATACACACACTGTATGCGCGCAATATAGATCACGTTTATCAGAGAAGGCTAGAAAACCGAGAGATGATGTAAGTGCATTCATGTATCTTGGCCAAATTTATCTCAACAATTGAAGATCTCGCAGCGCCCGATCTAAGGGAAGTAATAACTTTAGTTACCAAACTGGGATATCGGCTAAATTACATGTACATGATTGTACAGCTACTGTCTGTTCCACGTTTTTCTGCCGATGAACTTTTGGCTATTAAACACATTAAACATGTTAAATGTAAACAAATATTTAAAAGTAAGTACTTTTTTTTCAATAACAAAATAATACCCTTTCTAAAATATTTTGTTTCATGAAATTCCATCAAATACTGATTTGAAAACGATTTTCCTATGGGAATTAAACATGAGGAGTCAATTTCCAAAATGTTTCGTTTTTTGATCCTTAAGGATCAAAAAACGAAATATTTTGGAAATTGACTCCGAAACCTGACGAGAAAATGATGTAAATAAGAAAACAAAAGTTCGATTTTGAAAATAGGTCCACAAATAATTTTTAAAATACATAATCTATTTTTAGCCCCCATGTTAAATTCCCATAGGAAAATAGTTTTTTCGCAATAAAATCAATATTTGATGGAATTTCATCAAATAACTTTTTTTTGGGAGGGATAAATTTTTCTTATTGATAAAAAAGTACTTACTTTTAAATATTTGTTTAGATTTAATGTGTCTAACAGCCAACATTTCGTTGGCAGCTAAACGTGGAACAGACAGTAAATCTGTAATTCAACATCCGAACGCACGCTCAGACCAACACCGCGCTAGCAATCTCATCACAAAAACAAGAAACCTAATACTCATCGGTGTTTTTAACACGTTTTAGAGTTTCAGTTATTGTAACAGTTGTTTATGCATAAAACACCTTTGTAAACAATGTAAAAAAACAATTCATATGCGCTCCGGTGTCTGCAGAAAACACACTGAGATAATAAGTATTTTATACACACATATGCATGGCTTTGTACGTATACCTTGTTAAGAAATGTGTTTCGTGTATGTAAGACCCAGAACGGGGTTAATCCAAGAACGGGGGCTAATCCCAGAACGGGGGCCTGGGAAACGTGATGCCAATCCAAGAACGGGGGCCAATCTGACAATGACCGGGAAAGGCAAGAAGATTGCACACATGGGACATTTTCAAGATACGATCATCATGGAAATAGGAAAGGCATAAGTTAAATTCACTTCATTACTAAATACGTCACGGTGGGTAATGTACGTTTGGCCTCGAAGACAAACCCGACGTATTGACTAGTTTCTGCCATATTTATATCTGGACGCACGCGGACAGAGTGTGACGTTCGTCACTAATTTTGACGTCATTCAAGCTTGAAATCAAAACGCCTTCATCCAGAACGTGCGGAATTGGCCCCGTTCTGGGAAAAATTTACCCCCGTTATGGGATTAGACCCCGTTCTGGGATTTGGCCCCCGTTCTGGGAGTGATCCTCGATCTGAGTCTTACATATAATCAACGAATGGTTGAAGATCAAAACACGTTAATACCACATGTACTAATACCTCAAAGTATCTGCACAATATGGATCACGTTTATCGGCGGAAGCTAGTATAAAGGAACTGAAATAAATTCCTCGACTCGTTGCGTCGAGACTAACTTACCAATGCCGCTGAATCCCCAGCCAGAATATCTTTGAAGCAATCCACTGGCTGCTCCTCTGGTAATTCTAAATTGGCATAGTCGTGTTGATTCCGCTGTCCGGCCTCCGCCAATTTAACGGACACAGCAGGTAGCCTAGCCGTTCTCAGTAGCTGTAGCTCGGATGTTTCACGTGACGGATGGTCCGGCTCGTCCTTGGTCGACACCGTGTCAGTAAACGATGTGAAAGGCGAGTCTGAGAGTGAGTCGGAATTATGCGTTGTCTTTGCAAACTCAACCGGGCTTGGTATATCGTGTGGTGTTTCCCGTATTGCGTCCTCAATTACGTCATCTGTAGTGTCATCGCCGGAGTGGTCGCAGAATAGAACGGATTTTTTTATTGGCTTTCTCCATTTGTGACGTTTACTAAACACGCCTCCTGCCTTCTTGGAGCGTTTTGATTCACTGGATTTGGGTTCGTCTTCCAATACGAGACTGGACTCGCTGCCGGACTTCCAACCAAGCTTTGCCTTCAACTTGAGGTATTTGTTTGTGATTGGTGGCCGCTTGCCGCCCTGTTATAAACAGCAATAGCAACACGTTATTGTATAGACTTAGCTTTTAACACCAATGTAATAACACAGGGAATCATAGTACTCTAACATATAGTGGAACGACTCTAAACCGAACACCAATAAAACACATGTGATCGTATTTTTGATGAGTTTCTTGGTCATTTATCTCAGGTGATAATGTCGGTTCGTGATCGCATACCACAAAACAATGTCGCAGAATGATCAAATGCCTGATTTACAGTGGAACCTCTCTAAGCCGGACACCCTGGGGCCCTCCCAGGGTGTCATGTTTAGAGGGGTTCCAATGTAATAAGGAAAAGACGTTTGTTCATCTGAACAATTTAAATGTATCAAACTGTAGAATTGTAATAAATAAAGTATATAATTTGTGATGATTTATGTGATTGGCCTACCCTCGTTTCTTATGAAATCAGTAACATATTTAATGAAATATTATGATATTAAATCATCGCTTACTATTAACATTGCATACTTCTATGCACAACATGCTACATGCATACTATAGAATAGAATACAAATTGATTAATTCAATCAGAGTGATTTCTGACTACAAAAATGATAAGAAAATGCAATCTTATGACAATGTAAATAAAGTCTGAGAAATGTGGCTTATAGTATTTATGGCAAGTCTAGCTCCCGATTTTCTAGCACATCTTTGCAACCTGATCTATATACATGTATATACTGTATATTAGGAGCTTCACTGCCTGAATTCCAAGCAGATCATGATCAGACTGCGCGAATGCGCAGACTGATCTGGATGTACACTGGTCACAAATACCACAACTTCCATTTCTCTAGTCACAGCTACTTGTACATACTGATACGAATTTGGTCGTAGAAGTCGTACTGTCAGAATCGGAGGTAAACGCGAAACACTCGGCGATGTTGTCGTCTATGGGGAACTGTTGGACATAGGTTTCAAATTCGTCATCATTCGCGAAGGCAGCCGCGCTCTGAGAGGAACTTCCTGTGTAGACAGTGTCCCGCGGCGTCCCTATGTTTCCATAACGATGTTCCATGGATTGTCTCGTGATGATGTCTGGAACGAATGCATGGTAGCTCGCTAGAGATATTTAGTCGCTTCGATTCTACGTCGCGTAGCTACGAAAATGTGCCGTTATGTGTAGGGACGAAACGTACGCGAAATCCGTTAGTATAAACTAAAGGTATCGCATGGAAACTGACACATTCACATTTAATGCCTTTAACATTAAACGTAGATTTCATTCATTTTATGAAATCAAAAGTGAAAGTGAAATGGTTTAACGTCCAAGCAACAACTGATGCCGCATAAAGACGGGACGTCGGTTTCAAGTATAATCCGACGGGATATGCGTTTTATGTGGGTATGACTACATGTGGGTATGACTGGTAAACTGGGATGTATGTCTAGCTGCGGATCTATAGCCACACTGCTGTAGGATACAGAGAATAGTAGGTCAGTGCCGTGAATGGGAAAACATATCTGGCAAGGCTTAGGAAACGTTTCCGACTGTGCTGATGCGCAGGCTGATCTGGGTCTACACTGGCCGCAGATGCCACAATCCACATTTAACCAGTCACAGTGACATTTCTTGATCACAGGAGTTTGAAAATATGGTCAGTATGTTTGTGTCATATGGATATTTTGGTGAATTTTGGGTAGATTCCGGTAGATTTCGTTGGTTTTGGGTAATTTAAATAATTGTGTGTGTAACTACAGATGCTTAATCATTACACACGACAGAACTCGTCAATTATCTACACATTCACCGTTTCGAACTTTCGGACCCCTTTTGTACCGTCAAAATACACACAAAATAATTGTTACCGTACTTATACGTGTAACTCGCGGGAAGTGACGTACATGTACATTGTATGTTGGTACCAATGCACCCAAACCACCAGATATACCGAAATAACCCATGAAACACCGAAATATGAACCGTTCTTTAAGAACCTGTGGTCCCGATTACTGAACTCACCAAATATGGCTTCCGGATTCTGGTCAAGCTCGGCACGTGAAAAACTACCGAAACTTTCGTCGCTTAGCAACAGCGTCTCCATGGTTTCCGAATGACAGTATTCGGCCTCAGAATTCAGCAATCTGCAATGATATAATATATGATAGTAATTGTAGCGTGCACGTACAGTGAAACATCTCTCTAAACCGGACACCCTGGGAGGGCCCCAGGGTGTCCGGCTTAGAGAGGTATCACTGTAAACCAGGAGGTCCCCAGGGGGCGTACGGCTTCACCAGTGTCCGGCTTAGAGAAGTTACACTGTAAACCAGGAGGTCCCCAGGGTGTCCGGCTTAGAGAGGTTTCACTGTAAACCAGGAGGGCCCCAGGGTGTCCGGATTAGAGAGGTTTTACTGTAAACCAGGAGGTCCCCAGGGCGTCCGGCTTCACCAGTGTCCGGCTTGGAGAAGTTACACTGTAAACCAGGAGGTCCCCAGGGTGTCCGGCTTAGAGAGGTTTTACTGTAAACCAGGAGGGCCCCAGGGTGTCCGGATTAGAGAGGTTTTACTGTAAACCAGGAGGTCCCCAGGGCGTCCGGCTTCACCAGTGTCCGGCTTGGAGAAGTTACACTGTAAACCAGGAGGTCCCCAGGGTGTCCGGCTTAGAGAGGTTTCACTGTAAACCAGGAGGTTTCAATGGTGTCCGGCTTAGAGAGGTTTCACTGTAAACCAGGATGTTCCCAGGGTGTCCGGCTTAGAGAGGTTTCACTGTAAACCAGGAGGTCCCCAGGGTGTCTGGCTTAGAGTGGTTTAACTGTAAATCCGGATGTCCTCAGGTTGTCCGGCTTAGAGAGGCTTCACTGTAAACCGTGCATTTGGTTTTTCTGAGCCATAGATGTGTGATATGCGATCACGAACAAACAGTATCACTTGAGATAAATGACCAAGAAACCCATCAAAATTACGATCATATGTGTTGTGTTGGTGTCCGAGTAGAGAGGTCCCACTGTATCGTCTTTGCAACCAATATACCTCGCCGTGCTAAAATGAGTAAACCTTTCAAAAATCCCATACGCTTACACACATTTCCAGCTTTTCCATTTAGCCTACTACTCGTTGACTCGGCCCACTCCAAAGTAAGTACTAATCGGTTACCACTAAACAGAATGTTTTGAAACAACGGGATGACATTGATAATTGGTTGAGATAGCATATAGTAATGCTACTTTTGTTTTACCCCGTTAGGTCTGGAAGATCCTACAATTTTAAGTTTTCGACATCAACTTGACATCACTCTTTCAATGTTGATAATATTGACCTCAACTGAATGAAAATAATGTTATTTTTTACATTTATAAATGCGCACAATTCTAAAACGAGACAGCCAGTTGAGTTATTACTTATTATTTCAATTGCCTCAATCTAGAACTAGCGTCAATAGAAGTGGCTGTATATGGTCCGTGTAAAACATGAAATAGAAAGTTAACCATTTTTATCACATATAAAACAATTATTATTACTTCTAAGACTGCACACAGAGCCAGAAATAAATAAATAATAATGAAAAAAGTTAATCAATTAATTTCAACTTTAGTACAGTTAACTCACTTATACATGGTGCAGGATCACGTGGTTACAAAGACACCAACAACAATGTCTCAAAGCGCGCCCACTCCAAAGTAATTATTATTTGATATTTTCCTTAATAGGCAACGGATGTTGCTGAAATATGGCGGAGCAAACTTCAACGCGTTTTCATGAGCTGCATTCGGTGGTCCCGAGCGTTCGGCACATACTTATGTCGTTTTTTTGCCAAGAATCGATTTTCGTGTCAGTAATCGAATCACGGTAAATCATTGGGAGCATGTAATATATTTAATTAATTCAATTATTTAATTATTAATTAAACATATGTCCTCTCTAAACGGGACACCCAAGACATATACTTATGTGTACTTAATTAAACCTTTCAACAAAAGATAAAGCCAACATTTTCAAACTCTGTACATTCAGATGAGCCGGCTCAATATGGATCTACAGTGTTTGTCGTTATTGTTAAGCCTTATAAACAATCCTGTATTTTGAACCACATGTAAATACGATAAACTCACCGAGATATAAGTTCCATCTTTCTTATTTTATGATGTTTTCGCGAAGGCAGCCGGACCTTCACACGTACATTGTCATCGTTAGCGCAAATACCTCTCATTACACGAAACATGACACAGTTTCCATGGAAACCAGATATGTTGTCATGGAAATAATATCCAGAATGGTACCGTGTTATCCGTGTTGATCATGTTCATTCAAATCCATAAGCGTAATTCCATTTTACATGAATAGTAAATAAATGTTAATTAATTCACCCATATAGGCCACCATTAGGCTAAAGACAAACAATTTGTAGATTATTATTCCCATCATCACCGAAAACAATATATATATACTTAATACGCAAAAAAGAAAATTAATATTTGTACACATATAGTAATTTCCAATAACCTCCGAAGCGAAGCACATTTAATACACATTGTTTTAAAGTCACTCTTTGTATTTAATTTTCGACCACATGATAACAACATCGGGTTTACTGCTACATGTACACTATGGACGTCACATAGGACTGACTGCCAATACATTTTTACACTATTTTGACATTTGTGATAAAAACAAGAATACAAAAAAACGCATATACATGTATCCAATAATTCCAGTAATAAACACGACGATGTATAATTTGTTGGTCATTCCCAAATGCTGATTCTAGCCCTTAGAATGTTAGAAACAAAACACTAGCGTTTGGTGTTCTTTCACATATTATTTTCTCAATAAAAACATGGTCTAACAGCACTTTAGAATCATTTCCGTTGGAAATGATTCTAAAGTGCTGTCAGACCATGTTTCGTTGAGAAAAATGTTTCGATGAGATAACAATCTCAACAAAACATGGTTTGACAACACTTTAGAATCATTTCCATGATTCTAAAATGTTGTCAGACCATGTTTTGTTAAGAAAAATGGAAATTAAAAAAGAACAGAGTAGACGATATAATTTAGTTAACATTGTAAGGGCTTGTATACCAATCATCACTTTGTACTTAGATTTTACACTGACTCTTGTACAGTTCACTTTGTGACATTCTAATCCCTATATGACGAAAACACAGTTATACCATATTTTGAAAAAAAATAATTTTTTGACACAAATCACTATGATTTTCGTATTTAAAAACGGAATGCGAATATTTCAGTTTACATTTACTCTGATGTATTCACTAGCACCGAAATTTAAAAAATATTTATAATAATATATTATTCATATATTAGTATTCATTTTCCGAGTAATAATCGTGAAAACATATTGTATAAGAGAGGTTTTGTGATATTAATGGTGAGATTTCGGACGAATATAAATAATATTTACCCATGCTAATTTTCAGTTTTTTATTGAAACATATTTTCTTTTCAAAGTATTTACATACTATTAATAATACTTCTGGATTTTCAATTCATTGAAAAGAAATATTAAAGTTTAAGTAAATGTACATGTGTGTATGCCTTTTGTGCGCTTAAGCCACAAAAAAAGGTTAAACATCTTCCGACAAAGAAAGGTAGTCAAATAATACATCACTATATTGGAACATAGACCACAGGCTCACGAAACTGACCTTACAACTTGTTGCCACCAGCGTACACGCAACCCACATGAGAATAACGCGAAGCAGGGATGCTAAAATACAGTGGAACCTCTCTAAACCGGACACCCTGGGAGGTCCCCAGGGTGTCCGGTTTAGAGAGGTTCCGCTGTAAAACCCTAAGCTGACTTATTCAAGACACGCGTGGATGTTTTGCGATCATGAACATACAGTATCATTAGAGGTAAATGGGAATGACATATATCAAAATTAAGTACAACTAACAAGTCTCTGTGTCCGGTTTGGGGAGGTTCCACTGTCTGTTTAGAACATAGCAAAACATCAGAGAAATAAACCTAAAAAAAAACACCACAAATTGCGACGAAAATGAAAATAGTCCACTAATGACATGATGACATTGACTTATTTGTTTTTAAAGCAAATTTTTGTATCCGACTTTCTGCTGGTTTCTAAGGGTATTAAACATGTAATAATTTTGCTATGTATTCACCAGTGTGCTAAACTGGTGGTTTCTCAACACAATTAGGGACATTGTAAATGTAAGAATCAGATCGGGCGTCAGTCCCAGAACGGGGACCAAATCCCAGAACGGGGGCTAATCCAAAACGGGGGTCAGCTTTTCCCAGAACGGGAGCCTATTCAGCACGTTCTGGAATAAACAGTAATTAGTTCAGCCTTGAATGACGTCAAACTTAGTGATGTAACGTCACGCCTTGGCATGCATCCATTAGTCTATTTCACCAACATTGCAAAGTATACTTTTCTAACAAAGTGTACTTTGAGGGAGTAATCATTTATTTTTTCCGAAATGCATTATGTCATATAGAACTAACGACTGCATATATTTGATGATTAAAAGTATGCAGATTTATTATACTGAATTCATTACATTATCACAGCCAAAATGGCTGTGATAATGTAATAAATTCAGTATAATAAAAATTAATAAATTTATGCCAAAATAGAAAATTTCTCCCTCAAAGTATACTTTGCTAGAAAAGTATACTTTGCACGGTGAAATCGGATAACACAATGACGACATTGAAGGCGTCGTGTTTGCCATTAACTACATGTACCATGAACTGATTGTTCTGCAGTGAATTAAATTAATGTGTTTCATGTTTCCATGACGGTCGTATGTGTCAAACGCCTCATGTTTTCAATTTTCCTGCCTGTCCCGACCATTGTCAGATTGGCACCCGTTCTGGGATTGACGTCACGTTTTTCGGCTGTGAAAATTTCGTCATCTTTCGACGTCGTTTACAGAAAATGTCACAGTTTCTGTGAATATATTTCATGAACAATCGCGTATGTACTTAGGTACAAAATGCCATGGCTTGTTTCATATGCAAATAACTACAGTGAAACCTTTCTAAGCCAGACACAGATGCATGCTAGTTGTACTTACTTGTGCTATGTTTCATTGCCATTTACCTCCAATGATAATATCTGTTCATGATTGCAAAACATCCACGCGTGTCTTTGAAGTAGTCAGTTGTCTGTATTGCAGTGGAACCTCTCTAAACCGGACACAGATACATGCTAGTTGTACTTAATTTTGATATGTGTCATTGTCATTTACCTCCAACGGTAATGTCTGTTCATGATTACAAAACATCCACGCATGTTTGTGAAGTAATCAGTGGTCTGTTTTGCAGTGGAACCTCTCTAAACCGGACACCCTGGGGACCTCCCAGGGTGTCCGGTTTAAAGAGATTCCACTGTAGATGTACGTGTGGGGTAGCCCCCGTTGTGCGGCAATCAGTTCATGACGTACACGTATATTTAATGTAATAATCGAATGGATCAGTATATACAATGTACCCTGATCTAACAATGTGGACATTTATGAATGCGTCAGTAGAAGAAGGGGGGTAACTTGTCTTGGAGTTATCCCCGTTCATCCACTGACCCCTTCATTAGAAACCTACCATTGTCGAACATGGTTAATTTAAAAATCAAAATCTCATTTGGCGACCATTTGTGTATGTTGTTAAATTTACATTTATTTGATTTTAAACATGAGTGACGACCTGATTAAAAATGACCTGTTTCATTTCTAACCAACGAGGCTAATCTTAATCACGACTGGTCGTAAATGAAACAAGAACTAGCATCGTAAAACGAAGCTACATGTAATACCCTCGCTGGCAGCCTTGATAATAAAACACAAAACAAAAAACACGTCAGTGACCGTGACCGTATGTTACAGTAACTCTTTAGCAATACTTCGTTCCAATCCTATCATATACTTTGTCTACTACCTAAAATTGGTGTAAAGCGGGACTTAAAGAAATAGTAATTTCCAATAACCTCCGAAGGGAAGCACATTGAAATAATTATGTGTTAACAATATACACTGTTGCATAGACTTGGGTCTCTGATGTCAGTCGTGACACATGGCTTAAATAATACATAAAGTGAGCCGTCTCAAAACTGGACAACCTGGGGGCCCCAGGGTGTCCGGTTTAGAGACGGTTGCACTGTAATGCGGGAAAACATATACATGTATGTGAGTTCGGGTACGTAACTCTGTAAAACTCCAGTACAGTTTGTAGTACATTTGTAGTAAGTTACATGTAGCCGATTTCACCAACATTGCAAAGTATACTTTTCTAGCAAAGTATACTTTGAGGGAGTAATCATTTAATTTTCCTGAAATGCATTATTTCATATAAAACTAACAACTGCATATATTTGATGATTAAAAGTATGCAGAATTATTATACTGAATGTATTACATTATCACAGCCAAAATGGCTGTGATAATGTAATAAATTCAGTATAATAAAAATTAATAAATTTATCCTAAAATTGAATATTTATCCCTCAAAGTATACTTTGCTAGAACAGTATACTTTGCAATGTTGGTGAAATAGGCTACTGGCCACAACTAGCATACCTGTCACACCATCACGGCCACTGATGTGTAATTAATTATATTTCATTAAATAAAGAAAATGTGCATGTATGTATACATTGAAATTTGCTTACTCAAAGTGCACTTAGCTAGATTAGCACATTTAGCGAATTTGGTAAAATCGGTAAGCGATTTTGCGGTTTAAAGTCATGAACAGACATGCCCACGCAGTAGGCACAAACTGTTCTTTATATCAGCGACATCATCGGAGACATTTTCAGGCAAATTAAACATTCATTCACCATTACCCAACGTATTAATTATTATACATTTTATATCAGACGTGAATTTCCACATTGATATCAGAGGCGATAACCGTTTTTCATTAAAATACTAACGGACAATACGATTTATTCTCTGTATATATTTGTTTATGTGCAATGTCGATACTTTATAATCTGTCGAAAATATTATTTTTTAGGTGACGCATTTAATTAGTATACATAATTAAAACATATCATGCCTCATTTGCATATGAAAATAGCCTGATACCACCGCGCGTCACTATCAGTAAAATAAATACTATTAAATGATTATACATGTACCTGTATATCGGGCACTAGTAATTTTTAGAACTGGTGGAATAGTGACACAATTGTACACTTATTTAATTCCCATCAAGAACATTTTGTGCCTACTGAGTGGGCATGTACCTTTAACATTAAATATAAATGAATATAACTAATATTGCATATACTGAGCTTTCGCAGCGTAATAACAGTGTATCATAGTACATTACATTAGTGCTATAACTATTCAAGTGAGACCACTTCTGTAGACTATTTCACCTTCGTACTCTACATTACATTAATGCAATAACTATGCAAGTGAGACCACTTCTGTAGACTATTTCACCTTCGTACTCTACATTACATTGATGTAATAACTATGCAAATGAGACCACTTCTGTAGACTATCCACTTTCGGTACTCTACTTACATTAAATGTAATAACTATGCAAGTGACCCACTTCTTGTTAGACTAGTTTCCACCTTCCTTACTCTACATTACATTAATGTAATAACCCTTATGCAAGTGAGACACTACTGTAGACCTTCTATTTCTACCATTACATTAATGCAATAACTATGCAAGTGATACACTACTGTTAGACTATTTTCCCCTTCCGTACTCTACATTATTAATGCAATAACATGCAAGTGAGACCACTACTGTAGACTATTTCCCCTTCGTACTCTACATTACATTAATGTAATAACTATGCAAGTGAGACCACTACTGTAGGCTATTTCACCTTCGTACTCTACATTACATTAATGTAATAACTATGCAAGTGAGACCACTATTCTGTAGACTATTTCACCTTCCTACTCTACATTACATTAATGTAATAACTATGCAAGTGAGACCACTACTGTAGACTATTTCACCTTCGTAACTCTACATACAATTAATGTAATAATTATGCAAGTGAGACTACTGTAGGTATTTCACCCTTCGTACTCTACATTACAATTTAATGCAATAACTATAGACTATTTCACCTTCGTACTCTACATTACATTAATGTAATAACTATGCAAGTGAGACCACTATTGTAGGCTATTTCACCTTCGTACTCTACATTACATTAATGCAATAACTATGCAAGTGAGACCACTTCTGTAGACTATTTCACCTTCGTACTCTACATTACATTAATGCAATAACTATGCAAGTGAGACCACTTCTGTAGACTATTTCACCTTCGTACTCTACATTACATTAATGCAATAACTATGCAAGTGAGACCACTTCTGTAGACTATTTCACCTTCGTACTCTACATTACATTAGTGCAATAACTATGCAAGTGAGACCACTACTGTAGACTATTTCACCTTCGTACTCTACATTACATTAATGCAATAACTATGCAAGTGAGACCACTACAGTAACTGTAGACTATTTCACCTTCGTACTCTTACATTACACATGTAATAACAATATGCAAGAATGTGACCACTTCTGTAGACTACTTTCACCTTCGTAACTCTACATTACATTAATGCAATAACTATGCAAGTGAGACCACTTCTGTAGACTATTTCACCTTCGTACTCTACATTACATTAGTGCAATAACTATGCAAGTGAGACCACTACTGTAGACTATTTCACCTTCGTACTCTACATTACATTGATGCAATAACTATGCAAGTGAGACAACTTCTGTAGACTATTTCACCTTCGTACTCTACATTACATTAATGCAATAACTATGAGAGAGACCACTTATTTCTGTAGACTATTTCACCTTCGTACTCTACATTACATTAATGCAATAACTATGCAAGTGAGACCACTTATGTAGACTATTTCACCTTGGTTGACGGTTGCACTGTAATGCGGGAAAACATATACATGTATGTGAGTTCGGGTACGTAACTCTGTAAAACTCCAGTACAGTTTGTAGTACATTTGTAGTAAGTTACATGTAGCCGATTTCACCAACATTGCAAAGTATACTTATCTAGCAAAGTATACTTTGAGGGAGAAATTTTCAATTTAAGCATAAATTGATTAATTTTTATTATACTGAATTTATTACATTATCACAGCCATTTTGGCTGTGATAATTTAATAAATTCAGTATAATAATTCTGCATACTTTTAATCATCAAATATATGCAGTCGGTAGTTCTGTATGAAATAACACATTTCGGGAAAAATAAATGATTACTCCCTCAAAGTATACTTTGCTAGATAAGTATACTTTGCAATTGTGATGAAATCGGCCGCAGAAAACAGGATATGTGTTCAGTACAGCTTCACTGTATGATGCTATGCTTATGCGGTAAATTGAATATGAAATTTGTACTGATTTACTATGATATTAATTAAACTCGTTAACTGAGTTCATAAGAAACGCGGCAATCCGCGTTTCTTATGAACTCAGTAAACGTGTATACATTTCCATTGTCAGTATCAGGATGCTCTATTGAAAATGACAATATGCCCATTATTGTGGGCCGGTGGCCTATATTATTGAAATAAAACATTCAAATTAAAGGTACATGCCCACTCAGTAGTCACAAACTGTTATTTATAGGAATTAAATAAGAGTATAATTGTATCCCTATTCCAGTAATATTTATTGTACTAATAGTGACACACGGTGGTATCAAGCTATTTTCCTATGCACATTAGGCATACTAAATTAAATTAACTATAAATTAAATGCGTCACTTGAACAAATTCATATTTTCGACGGTTATCGCACCTGATATCAGTGCGGAAGGTTACGTCTGATAAAAAGTATGTAATAATGCCAATCAATACGTGGGTAATGGTGAATTAATGTTTATTTCGCCAGAAAATGTCATATCTACAGAATATGCAACACAATTTTTCTCCCAATAGTATAACCTACTGAGTGAGCATGTACCTTTAAAATACCGATGGTTTCCGGGTGTCCAGTTTGGAGACGTTCCCATGTATCCAGTATATATTCACTATTGCTTTATTACAGGACATATGTAAGTAGGAGACGATTAATTCAAACTTGTCTAGCGTGACAATGCGTTTGATCGATTATATTAAAATGTGCAAATTATAATTTGAGCAATGTCGTGACAAAAAGACATTGACGTTTTTATGGCAAAATATGTAGTGATCAGCAACATAATAATTAATATAACTGCTTTGATAACACACGTGCACACGCACACGTACCATAATGAAACATGGGCACTGAATCTTATGACAGTTTTCGACATCATTTATAGAAACTACACCCAAAAACTACTCATCAACTTTGCGATAATACAAAATAACTATACATGCAGTTAACATGATAGGCCATTGTGCATAATGTAAAATACACGCACATATGTCATGTCATTTACGAAGACATAAGTATGTAACATAGAGGATTTTACATATGTGATCTTTTAATATGATATTTTTTGAACGTGATTACTGAAATCAACTAACGAACTTAATAAATAACATAATTATTAAATCAACAAACATGTTACATTCCGTTAATTGTATAAGAAAACCATCATACATTGACGATGTAATCATATAGAGAATAGTAGTTCAGTGCCGTGAATGGGAAAACATATCTGGCAAGGCTTAGGAAACGGGATGGGCGAGGCATAATGTTGACGGGATAAATAGTGGCGTGGATTCCAAAACGGTATTACTTACATAGAGGATATTCCATCGTACATTTTGAATAGCGGGAAATAATACACGAATGTACGTCGGCTTCCGCGTAAGCAACGAGTGAACGTAGCGAACGAGTTTCTTGCACGGACGCCGACGGACACAAGTGTATTATTTCCGCTATTCAAACATGTACGATGGAATATCATATTTATTACACTTCCACGGCGGATACATATGCACATTTAATTATTTTTTTTGAGATTATAACCAATGAATTGTGATGTGCGCATGAATAGTTATACAATGACGTGTTTTCCCGCGTTTTGACGTTACGTTGTGTGACGTCAAATGTGACGTCATGTAAACATTTTGACATCCAAATTAAGCAACTGTTTCTATGAACCAGAGAAATTTGAGTGCATGTTTGGAATGTGTTCAATAACATTAACAGATCTAGATTAGTCGAGACCCTTTCCAAATTTTCAAATAACTTTATTTTGACTGTAATAAAAATTAAACAGTTTGCATGGTAGCTCGTGGTTTCCAAGAAAACAGGCGCGCAATTATGGGTGTTCTCCTCACGGTGTATTATTTGTAAGGAGTTGATTACTGGTTTTTCACTCACAGCGAAACCAGTGGAAATAATTTGCAAGAGTGTAATAAATTGTATTACTCTGGTGTAATATGAGTTTTATACACGGTGTTATCACATCATCAAATGTGTTATTGCACTGCGAGACCATACCATACCTTTAAGATGACTTGGACACTGTATGTCCGTAATTTTCAGAATTAACAAATAATATCCACTTTTGTTTGTTTGCATTTATGTTAACAACGCACCATGATCGTACGTACGAAATTAACGATATCATATGCCAACAATAACCGGATATTTCACACTATATCGATTAAATTGCTATCAGAGCCGACAGCTATTTATTTAATGGTGGCTATCGATAAAGTATTGATAAAACTGGTTGGCAAATATTTTAGAAAATTGCACTACCATGCTATATTGGACTGATCATGAGATAAACATGAATAACATGCATCACAAAAGCGGGCTTATTGCGTTGTTGACCAGTGTACATGGCATGGGGTGTATCTGGGGGCCGTGTCACTAAACTTCCTACATGTACCACTAAAATGTTCATAAGTGCAAAATTATGATAGTCTGTAAATGTCACATTAATTATGTGTTCTTGTAAAGAGTGATCGGATTTACATTTATTGAGCATAGGCTGCATTTGCAGCCTATGCTCAATAAATGTAAATCCATCAATTTAAATTCCCAGACGATTCTAAATTTGCACTTGCGAACATTTTAGTAGTACGCAGTTTAGTGAAACGGGCGCCTGCATATTACTGTGGATGTATTGGATATATGGCTGTTACTGAAGAAATGGGGCTTATGGATTTTGCGACCAGTATAGATCCAGATCAGACTGTGCAGTCTGATCAGGATCTGCACTGAACATAATTCCATCAATGAAACACCCGTCATATTTCTTCTAGCAATTCGGGTATGGAAGGTGTTCGAGCCAATTCTCACCCTTAAATATAAGCCTGACCGAAAATCGTCTTACAAGCAATGCAGCTCATTAACAGGGTACCAGGGTGTGCTATTTGATCAGGCGCAATACTTGTCAAAAATCCCATAAACACCATTTCTCTGTCACCGCCACAAATATGAAGCGCCATGGAATAAGGGGACTTACATAGTTCGCCCTAATTTCTAAGCCAATCACTAGCCAGTATCGCGCTTCACGTATGTCACATATTGCAAGATTTAATCCCAACACGTTGAATATTACCACATTTAATTCAACAGGAAATGGAATTTCAATACTCAGATGGGAAATTGCATTATGGACTTGGTGTAACTGTAAGTAAGGTATTGTTCACATATTGGATGTTTAAGGAACTAAATGCTGCGGTCGCTAGCACGCCTCGCAATTAATTAATTAAACATCCAATATGAGAACAATAACTTATACTTATTGAGTGTTCGGCCATTGTAGCCAAGCCAGGGGCCCGTTTCACTAAACGTCGTACGACTAAAATGTTCGTATGTGCAAATTTAGAAATGTCTCGAAACTGAAATTGATGGAAATACATTTATTCAATAAATGTAAATATAATAATTGTTTACAAGAAAACACTGTTAATGTGAAATTTACAGACTGTCATAATTTTGCACTTACGAACATTTTTGTTGTACGATGTTTAGTGAAACGGTCGCCTAGACTGGATTTAAAGGTTTCATTGCAGGATTTAGGAATATAAGCCTACCCGATAGCGGACAGTGTAGACCCTGATCAGAATAAGTAGATGCAGATAATGATCTGGGGTTACACTGGTGGTGAATTCAATATACCCCGTTTTGTCGTGGCGGTTTACATACAGTATTTCATATTGCATGAATTTCTGAAATTCATTTTGATCTTGACAAATTGCACATGTCATGATATTGACATGCAAAGTTGACGGAAGTTCTAACGCGAATTTATCCCGTCAACATAGTGCGTATGTGCCGTGAAACATTGTGCCGTGAAACATTTTTGATATCCTGTCAATACGACCTAATCACTGCGTATGAAAATGTGCGGTTGTCATATTAGTCGATTCACCGATTTTAAGGATGCGGCTTGGGTTATTTTTTGCATTTTAAAGTTATTTGTAATATTGACGGGATAAATATAATAGTACGTTAGTGTCGTAAATGGCCTTGGTAGATATGTTTTCCCATTGACGGCGCTAACCTACTATTATCTATATCAAGTCACATATATTCGCCTTATTACGACGGCATTTATGGATTTATGCATCGCTTATTTGTATTTCCACTGTGCATTGCCGCAATATCTAGTACACACTCAATTGTGCAGAACACATATGTGATTGTTACTGCGGCTAATGAAATTTGTGACCATTGTAGCTCCTGATAACTATCTGTATTGCCCATTAAAAGTAGGGCAGTTGTATCATTGGTGGAATGACGAACAGTGCAGAACAGTGCAAACCCATAAGCTCCATTCTTCCAGTCACAGCCACATATGATTCGTCATGATACAGGCGCCAATTGGTCAGGGCATACACTGTACCCTTTTTATCGACCCTCATTTGTTTAAAACAAACAATTCTACAAGTGTTGTACATGTATGTGTTTATTCCATAATGTCCGCCTGTAATGTGTATACAGTGGGGTCAGCGTGTAAGTGCACACACGAACGAACACGACAGGTTGGAACCAACCTGTCGTGTTCGTTCGTGTGTGCACTTACACGCTGACCCCACTGTATGTCTTCATTTTCCATCTTTATAACCATAAAACCGTGTGCTCATGCATGAAGCCACAGCTATATCACGGTTCGTCCGCATGTACGAGGAGATAATCCGCGAGTTTTAGCGAGTGGATTATCTCCTCGTACATGCGGACGAACGTGATCTAACTGTGTTATCACATCCTCATGTCCATACATTGTCCATGTGCTGTGTAAATGTAGAAACAAAACTCGAAAATGTATCAAATAATTATGTGATAATGTGTTAAATATATTTGCGCATACTCTATAGTAGAAGCAAATGGATGTTTAAACTAGAAATCATGCTAAAACATGGATATGCCCTTTGGCATACCTTAATAAGTTATTATAAAGTGTTTCGCCGAAATTGCGAAGGTAATACATGCCAAGGTCATGTTAATAGTGGCATGGGTGTGTAGTACACAGTGTATATGTTCTGATCATGAGATATATCAAGTGTCCAAATATTAAAGGTACATGCTCACTAAGTACGCACAAAATGTTCGTTATAGGAATTAAATACGTGTATAATTGTGTCACTATTCCACCAGTTCTAAAAATTACGAGAGCCCGAAATACTGATATAATCATTTAGTAATATTTATTTTCCTGATAGTGACACGCGGTGGTAATCAGGCTATTTTCATACGCAAATGAGGCATGATATTTTTTAATTATTTACACTAATTAAATGCGTCACCTGAAAACAATACAATTTTCGACATATTATAAAGTATGATCATTGCACATCAAAAATAAATACAGAGAATAAATAATAATGTCTGTTAACATTGTAAAAAAGCACGGTTATCTCCCCTGATATCAGTGTGGAAATTTCCGTCTAATATAAAATGTATAGTAATGCCAATCAAGACTTGGGGTACTGGTGAATTAATGGTTTTATTTGCCAGAACATGTCTCAGATTATGTCTCTGATATAATGAACAGTGTCTGCCTACTGAGTGGGCATGTACCTTTAAAGTCACACTCTTATATATATACGTACGTCACCACGGGCCCACCGACGTATGGACAGACGTGTGTAATTGAAAGTAGAAATACAACATTGTATGTTCTGGTTTATTATTTAGAATGATAGCCAATAGTAAACTGAACATAATGTTGAAAATCGTATATAAAATACCAAGTAAGAAAAAGGTTACATGTACAAATGTTTAAATTTTTAATTAGCAAAAAGTATGCATGGAAAACGGCAATACATATATTTAGAGAGGTTCCATTGTAAATCAGGCATATGACCATTCTGAAATGTATCGACGTGCTTTGCAATCATGAACATACATTAACATCTGTGATAAATGATCAAGAAATCCATATGTTGCCGTGGTGTCCAGTTTAGAGAGGTTCCACTGTATACAATTGAATGTCATGTTTTGGAATAGATTGTTTTCATTCATATAGTTTAAAGGCAACATTGTATTTTCTGGTTTATTACTTAGAATGATAGCCAATAGTAAACTGAACTCAATGTTGAAAATCGTATGTAAAAAACCAAGTAAGAAAAAGGTTACAAATGTTTGAATTTTTAATTAGCAAAAAACATGCATGGAAAACGGCCGTTTTCCATGCATATTTTTTGCTAATTAAAACCTAAAACTTCATGACGTCAAAGAGGTAATTACATATATTAAACTTATTTACATACAATTGAATGTCATGTTTTGGAATAGTTTGTTTTCATTCATATTATTGCACAGTTTAAATACACTATTAAAATGAAAACCTATACTATTTGTCAGCAATAGCAATTATTTTATACGAGTTTTCAGAACGTTTATATTGTGACGTCATAGAGGAAATTAATTGCATATTACAACATTGTCTATATTAAATTGAGTTTCGAATGTCTTCATTATGTTTTTATTATTATAAGTTTATACCTGAAATACAATGTTAGCAATAACAAAACAATATTGTGTTTTACAAATAGTTTCAATTTTAGTAGAAATGTTTCAGAAGAGACATGTTAAATTAGGAACAACATTGCATAAATATAGAGAATAGTAGGTTAGTGCCGTGAATGGGAAAAATATCTGGCAAGGCTTAGGAAACGGGATGGGCGAGGCTCTGCCGAGCACATCCCGTTTCCGTGCCGCGCCAGATATGTTTTCCCATTCACGGCACTAGCCAACTATTCTATTTATCCCGTCAACACCTACACATACATGTAGCTGTAAAATGCAATAGAAATAACCCCAGTCCCCGCACATATTCATACGCAGTGATTAGGTCGTATTGACAGGATATCATAAATGTTTGACGGCACCGTGTTTCACGGCACATACGCACTGTGTTGACGGGATAATATACATTATTTACACCTGTATAACTTTTAACTAACATGGAATATCTGACAGTTTCGGTAATACTATAGACATGTAAAAACATGTTGCATTATATCGCCTTGATTCAAGAGCAAAGCAATATGCAGCCCCACTCCACCCTAAAATAGGACTAACATGTCCGACCATACCTAATATATTCCGTAGCGTTACCCGCACCTCAATATTCCGTTTATGTGCAGTTACAATACATGACTGCGCGTCTACTGCTTACCTTTAAGTTAGAAGAAAGATAAAATCGGAATTTATGGGGTCCGAATGTAAACAATTAACTTAATTTTGGGCCAAATGTCAACACTGATGTTTTCACGATTATCGAAACTATGGTGGCTCGTTAGGGACAGTTTGTCTGTTCGTTCTTTTGCCGCGATAAAACGAAGATTAACCCTTGGAATGCTGGGAACGTAAATTGTCGTCTGCGGTTGTTTTATTTTTCGTATTTTTTCTCAATAAATGTATGGATTGACAACACTTTAGAATCATTTCCATTGGAAATGATTCTAAAGTGTTGTCAAAGCATGTTTTAATTGAGAAAAATGAAAAAATGAAAAAAAATAAAATCAACAGACGATAGAATTAAAATCAGTGTGTTAAGGGTTAAAAACCTTAAATTTTATTCCACGATTTTAATTCCTTGTAGAAATGTTGTAGAACATTAAAGTTCGTTCCTTCGCCTGCACCTGCATAGAGACAGGGACCATACATACATAAATGTATCCCGTCAACACAGTGCGTATGTGCCGTGAAACACGGTGCCGTGAAACATTTTTGAAATCCAGTCAATACTATTTTTTGCATTTTACAGCCATTTGCAGGTGTTCACGGGATAAATAGAATAGTAGGTTAGTGCCGTGAATGGGAAAAAATATCTGGCGCGGCACGGAAACGGGATGTGCTCGGCACAGCCTCGCCCATACCGTTTCCTGAGCCTTGCCAGATATGTTTTCCCATTCACGGCACTAACCTACTATTCTCTATATATCCTTCGTCCCAGATAGAGACGACTGTGACTTTAGGTTCTTTTCCTCCCTACGCAGAGTAGAAACAACGGACACAGTGAGACGAAATGTCCCTTACGAGCCACAAAGGCATACGATCGGACTCATTCTCCATGATTGTGAGTATGTGTATGGTGATTGTATTCTGATTCTGATATTATAGTAGTGTATGTTCATTTTGGTCTCAGGCAATAAAAAAAGGCAATGCCGTATAACTGGTTTCGTATGACACTGAAAACACAAGGGCAAAGTTATCAATAAGCTAATCCCCTCGCTGACAGCCTTTGTAATAACATGTTTAACGCATTTGCCTTACAAACAAGGTGAACACAAGTCTTCAGTGACTGTGACGTTGGGGGGGGGGGGGTGGGGGGGGGGTGTCGGACGTGGGCCGTATGAAAAGCAAAGCACTATCCATAGTCACAAATTGAGGCCAAATATTATCAAAATCGGAGAAGACGTTCATAAGTTATTGCAAAATGAAAGGTGTCACGCACGTACATGGACTAACGATATATGTCCGCTGGCCTATCGGCGACGTGATACTAAAATTTGCAAAATTTGCAATAATTGCAGATACGTATTTCCCCTCGTACTGTCGCAACATTTAATTATGATTAAATTATGTTGATAGTATCATATTTATTTAGCAGTAATGTTATATGTACATCATTGACAGAATATCACGTTGGTCGCAAACACCATACGGCCGCTTTTCTCAACCTTGTGCCCATTTGTGACGACAATACCTTTTGTAGCGATCGACAACTCAGGGGGCCGTTTCACTAAACTTCGTACGACTAAAATGTTCGTAAGTGCAACATTATGAGTCTGTAAATGTCACATTAACAATGTGTTGTTGTAAACAATTATTGGATTTACATTTATTGAGCATTGGCTGCATATGCAATACATGTAAATCCATCATTTGAAATTTCCAGACGATCCTAAATTTGCACATTTTAGTCGTACGAAGTTTAGTGAAACGGGCCCCTATGTCTTGAGAAAATTAATATATAGATCTATATTAAATAGTCCGTGTGTGGAAAAGTTGTTTTCATGTCTGATAAGTTAACTTTTTAACTTACGTGTATCAACAATATCACATGTTAATAGGCCACGCATTAACCTGGATAATATGAATATCCTGTTCTACAATCATTACATCAAACACCGGGGAATGAACTGTAATTTACGCTAATTTATTTAAATGTATGCATATGTGCATAAGGCAAACTGTGTCATACACACGTGTTGTCATATTGGTTTTGTTAGGAATTACAATTACGTTTGAGTTTACACGGAAACAAATTAATGTATTCAGCAAAAACAACGTAAACAGCGATTAAATCATGGGAACCTCAACGGACGTCCTAGTTAGAGAGATTCAACTAAACATGCAATACTTCTCATTGATTACAGTGGAACATCTCTAAACCGAACACCCTGGGGACCTCCCAGGGTCATATGCCTGAATTACAGTGGAACATCTCTAAACCGGACACCATGGGAACCTCCCAGGGTCATATGCCTGAATTACTGTGGAACATCTCTAAACCGGACACCCTGGGGACCTCCCAGGGTCATACAATGTATGCCTGAATTACAGTGGGACATCTCTAAACCGGACACCCTGGGGATCTCCCAGGGTCATATGCCTGAATTACAGAGGAAACATCTCTAAACCGGACACCCTGGGGACCTCCCAGGGTCATATGCCTGAATTACATAGGAAACATCTCTAAACCGGACACCCTGGGGACCTCCCAGGGTCATATGCCTGAATTACATAGGAAACATCTCTAAACCGGACACCCTGGGGACCTCCCATGGTCATACATGTATGCCTGAATTACAGAGGAAACATATCTAAACCGAACACCCTGGGGACCTCCCAGGGTCATATGCCTGAATTACATAGGAAACATCTCTAAACCGGACACCCTGGGGACCTCCCATGGTCATACATGTATGCCTGAATTACAGAGGAAACATATCTAAACCGAACACCCTGGGGACCTCCCAGGGTCATATGCCTGAATTACATAGGAAACATCTCTAAACCGAACACCCTGGGGACCTCCCAGGGTCATATGCATGAATTACTGAGGAAACATCTCTAAACCGGACACCCTGGGGACCTCCCAGGGTCATATGGACACCCTGGGGACCTCCCAGGGTCATATGCCTGAATTACAGAGGAAACATCTCTAAACCGGACACCCTGGGGACCTAAACCGGACACCCTGGGGACCTAAACCGGACACCTTGGGGACCTCCCAGGGTCATATGCCTGAATTACAGAGGAAACATCTCTAAACCGAACACCCTGGGGACCTCCCAGGGTCATACATGTATGCATGAATTACAGAGGAAACATATCTAAACCGGACACCCTGGGGACCTCCCAGGGTCATATGCCTGAATTACAGTGGAACATCTCTAAACCGGACACCCTGGGGACCTCCCCGGGTACATATGCCTGAATTACAGAGGAACATATGTAAACCGGACACCCAGGGGACGTCCCAGGGTCATACGCCTGAATTACATTGGAACATATCTAAACCGGACACCACGGGGACGTCCCAGGGTCATACGCCTGAATTACAGTGGAACATATCTAAACCGGACACCCCGGGGACGTCCCAGGGTCATACGCCTGAATTACAGAGGAACATCTCTAAACCGGACACACCGGGGACGTCCCAGGGCCATGTGCCTGAATTACAGTGGAACATCTCTAAACCGGACACCCTGGGAACTCCCAGGGTCATATGCCAGAATTACAGTGGAAAATCTCTATAAACCGGACACCCTGGGGACCTCCCAGGGTCATATACCTGAATTACAGTGGAACATCTTTAAACTGGACACCCTGGGACCTCCCATGGTCATTAACCGGACACCCTGGGACCTTCCAGGGTCATAAACCGGAGACTCTGTGGACCTCCCAGGGTCATATGCCATAATTACAGTGGATAATCTCTAAACCGGACACCCTGGGACCTCCCATGGTCATATTCCTGAATTACAGTTGAACCTCTCCAAACTGGACACCCTGGGGACCTCACAGGGTGTCCGGTTTAGAGAGGTCCCGCTCTACAAGTGATATGGCTGGTAAATAACACACGCCATGTTGCACACGTGACATCTTTTCTAGATCTAAAAATTACGAAACCAGAAAAAATATGATACGAACCATGTCACTGTGCACGTCTGAAGATATGAGATATCTGAAGAAAACTATTTATGAAATAAATGACATCGAATGTTGCCGGAATGAAATACCGAAATAGTATGAACATTTCGTCAACTTTTCACGTCATTCACAGGTAATATCATAGTTTCTATATTTAGTTTTATGAACAAATAGCACATATTCTAATGTACAAAATCACATGTCATGCGAGACAAGCCATGTGATTTTGTAGCTAAAAACATGTGCGATTTTTCATGAAATATATTTACATAAACTGTGATATTTTTTGTAAATGACTTGGAAAGTGGACGAACAGTTCAACGCAAATGCGGAATTGAATTCCGCATTTGCTATGAAAATGTCGTCAACTTTCGATGTCATTTACGGAAAATATAGTAAATTTTGTAAATGTTTTTAATAAAAAATCGCACATACATGTATTCTTAGGTACAAAATCGCATGGTTTGTCTCATATTATATACTGAAACGATTTAAAAACACACCTCGGGTGTAATCTTGTCATCAAGTATGTATTGTTTGATATATATGTCTCTGATGTGATCTATTCACCATTGCATAATTTGGCAAACATTGTATTATTATGATGAATGATAGCAATTTATTATCTATCAGTACATCAAAGTCACTGACAGTGGAACCTGTCCAAACCAGACACCCTGGGAGGTCCCCAGGGTGTCCGGTTTGGAGATGTTCCACTGTAAATCAGACATGTGAGCACTTCATGAAACATTCTATTAAAAAAGGGGGCTAACAATAGATTTTTTTAAATTTGTGGACCGAATTTCAAAATCTAACTTTTGTTTTCTTAGTTATGTCATTTTCAAGCTCTCTCGCAAGGTTTCCGTCGGAGTCTATTTCCAAAAGTTTTGGAAATTGACTCCTATGTTAAATTCCCATAGGAAAATCGTTTTTTCGCAATAAAATCAATATTTGATGGAATTTCAGCAAATAAATTTTTCTGGGGAGGGTGACTTTTTTGTTATTGATGAAAAAGTACTTGCTTTTAAATATTTTTTTTTGATTTAATGTGTTTAATGGCCAAATATTCGTCGGCAGCAAAACGTGGAACAGACAGTTGTGTTTTGCAATCATGAAAAGTCATTGTAATCAGAGATACATAACAGAGAAACACATCTAAGGTAAACATCCATATTTTCCCGAGTGTCCGGTGTAGAGGGATTTCACTGTAGTAGGTTGCATATACAATGGAACCTCTCCAAACCGGACACCCTGGGAGGTCCCCAGGGTGTCCGGTTTGGAGATGTTCCATTGTAAAAGTTCAGACATGTGAGCACTTCATTAAACAGTCTAGCGTTTTGAAAGCAGGGACAGTCATGGTAATCAGAGATACAAAACTGTTACAGTGAAACACAGTTATGGTGAACATCTATATTTTCCCGCATGTCTGGTTTAACGGGGCTCCACTGTAGTACTGTGTGGTCACATTGATACTCACACAGGGCTGTCCAATAACAGCTACAGCTAAATTGTTTATTTAAGTCTCATCAAGTGTACATCATAAAACACAGAACAATAATACAACACAGGCCCACCTACAATTGCCATTTTAAAGGAATTACAAGAGACGACTCGCTAAAGCGTTGAACAAACAGTAATACATTTCAACATATAGATGGACAACATTAGATGTAATTGTTGCATAGTATGGAGCTGCATGCATATACACTCCGGACTATATATACACATATTAAGCATGTTTATGCATGCACATGCATATATATGATAAACACAGTCTTCCCATGGTGTCACAAAACTGCTGCGCCCCGATCGACACATTTCACAGGATTGGTATTAACTGCGATGCCATGCTATAACATGTTTGTGACACGGGACTCGTGTGAATATATGAATCAGCCCCATACTCGCATCAAATGAATATCTTTACTAATAAGGAGTCCGCACAAATCAGCAAGAAAACAATAAGCCATTGAAGTTGCGCTTGTCACTCCGCTTATCCTTGTTAAAACAATCAGAGGCAAACATGTCTATCTCCTTGTTGAGTTTTTAAATAGTTTCAGTATACAGTGGAACCTCTCTAAAGCGGACACCAGGACACATCTGTCATCTTAGTAATCTCAGGTCATACCGTCTGTTGGTGATCAGATCGCACACACCATGACTCGGAATGATCAAATGCCTGGTTTACAGTGAAACCTCTCTAAGCCAGACACCCTGGGGACCTCCATAGCACACAACTATGGCTCAGAATGATCAAATGCCTGATTAACAGTGAAACCTCTCTAAACCGGACACCCTGGGGACCTCCATAGAACACAACTATGGCTCAGAATGATCAAATGCCTGATTAACAGTGAAACCTCTCTAAGCCGGACACCCTGGGGACCTCCATAGCACACAACTATGGCTCAGAATGATCAAATGCCTGATTTACAGTGAAACCTCTCTAAACCGGACACCCTGGGGACCTCCATAGAAGACAACTATGACTCGGAATGATCAAATGCCTGATTTACAGTGAAACCTCTCTAAGCCGGACACCCTGTGAACCTCCATAGAACACAACTATGACTCGGAATGATCAAATGCCTGATTTACAGTGAAACCTCTCTAGGCCGGACACCCTGGGGACCTCCATAGAACACAACTATGACTCGGAATGATCAAATGCCTGATTTACAGTGAAACCTCTCTAAACCGGACACCCTGGGGACCTCCATAGAACACAACCATGACTCGGAATGATCAAATGCCTGATTTACAGTGAAACCTCTCTAAGCCGGACACCCTGGGGACCTCCATAGAACACTACTATGACTCGGAATGATCAAATGCCTGATTTACAGTGAAACCTCTCTAAACCGGACACCCTGGGGACCTCACAGGGTGTCCGGTTTATAGGGGTTTCACTGTACATAGGATTATTTAGAATTGAAATTTGTATCAGTAGAGTTGAAAGGCAAGTGTGTATAATATATTGTTTCAGAGTATTAAACATATGTGGGTATTAAAGAAAGAGAGGTTTCACTGTACATACTTGTTTGGTGAGCTTCTATACGTTCAGGATATGGTCGACTCTGACCAAATGCCATGTCAACAATCGTTTACAACACTGAGATACCGACGGTGACAATGTATACAATAAACCGGACACAAAGTCGGCAATAAACGCCACATAAAATTCTGGTTAGTCATGACCTCTCACGCCTTTATACTCGCCATGTTAAAGGTACATGCCCACTCAGTAGGCACAAAGTGTTCTTTATAGGAATTAAATAAGCGTATAATTAATTGTGTCAATATTCCACCTATTCCCAAAATTACTAGTCGCCACTACATGTATATAGGTATAATCATAAATTAGTAATATTTACGCGTGCCCGCTATACAGATATATAATCATTTATTAATATATGTGTTACTGATAGTGACTCGCGGTGGTATCAGGCTATATTCATATGCAAATGAGGCATGATACTTTGTAATTATTTATACAAATTAAATGCGTGACATGAACAAAATAATATTTTCGACGGATTATAAAGTATGATCATTGCACATCAACAAATAAATACAGAGAATAAATAGTAATGTCAATTTTAAGGAAACACGGTTATCGCCCCTGATAGCAGTATGTAAATGTACGTCTGACATAAAATGTATAATTATACAGCAAATCAGTACGTGGGGTAATGGTGAATGAATGTTTATTTTGGCAGAAAATGTCTCAGATGATGTCTCTGATATAACGAACAGTTTGTGCCTACTGAGTGGGCATGTACCTTTAAGGATAAATGTTTTCAACATGTACGATATTATCTGTGCATACGTCGACCAGTGTAGATGCAGATCAGCCTGTGCATCCGCACAGTCTGGTCAGCATCTGCACTGTTCGCCATTCCCGCCATTAAAGGCACTGTGTCTCAGATGTTGTATCAAATATTTCTTTATTTTTTTATTTTTTTTTATTTTTGCTTTATTGGCTGCAAGTCACCTATATCACTGAACAAGACGATCCTAAATGTGCACTTACGAACATTTTAGTCGTACGAAGTTTAGTGAAACGGGCCCCTGGTCTCGTATTTTACATTCTGTTTTCGTAATGTACAGTAAGAGACCAGTAGGGTGGATTAATATGACGTTGTAATGGGCATGTGTTTGTGTCAAATGTCAGAGTCTTCCACATGTGCTTCATTTCGTTAATAATACACTATGATCACAATTTGTTAAATATAGCACGCGATAGTTGTGAAATGAATATACTATACCTTATATAGAATGTAGATACATTGATAATTGATAATCATCTCAAGACACATGTTCTGTCATCCCCAGACACCTGATATGTCGTGTTAACTACATACAGAGCTCCAGATAAGCTGCGTATTTGCTTAAATACCCAATTAAAATGGCCAAAAACACAATTGAAATCAGAAGTAGCGAGTATCAAAAGGCAATACATATTTTGTGGTACCTTTACCATGCTGCAGAAAACAATAAACAAACCACACATATAGCATATTTTTCCATTAAAACACGTCTTGGTATTTCATTAGAATTGTCTCCAAGACATGTTTTAATTTCGAAGCAAACTATTCAATAATTGCTGTCTGTTGATGCGTAAACAGTAGTGTGATTTTATTTTACCCAATTAAACTTTTGAAATACACAATTGCTGCAGAAATGATGGAGTGAAAATACTCAATTACTAATTCCTTATCTGGAGCCCTGTCTTCGCTAGCGCTCGAATAAAAAGGTTTAACCCTTTGAACCCGAAATCCCGCTATATCGATTTATGCAAACAGTGCAGATCCAGATGAGCCGGCTCGTAACGAGCCGGCTCATCAGGATCTGCACTGTTTGGAAGTAATTTTCATATTTTTGAGAAAAACAAATACCCCCTTTTTATAAAATAATTCCTTATCTGGAGACTGTGCGTATCGTGTTAATGTGACTTACTAAGACCAGATGAGATCAACTGGATGATCTAACACGAAATGTCGATAGAAACGAAATACGGCCCACTACTGGCATCGATATTAATGTCTGTTTCACGAAATCTGCCCAAATTGTACAGCTATATAAACAATTCAAAACAATATATTTTTCGAAAAATTAAATTAAAGAAGAAAATTTAAAATGAGCCTTCTTTTTATTTCGTTAAATTTGGTAAAATGTTAAATCCCCATAGACATCATCACAGAGTGAAGATGTCTATGGGGTTTAACATGGGGACATTTTTTGAATTTCATAAATACTGGACCGATTTTCAAAATTTAACTTTTGTTTCCTTAGTTAGATCATTTCCAAGCTATCTAGCCAGGTTTCGGAGTAACTTTCCAAATTGTTTTCGTTTTCTGACTCCTCCAACAGCTCCTCCATCTCCTTTTCGCCCATGTTAAATTGACATAGACATGTAAATTTTTCGTAATAAAATCAATATTTTACCAATTTTTTATAAAATTTAAGATTTTCCAATTTCCTGGTAATATGTAACTTGTTGGGGTTAAACTTTGTAAAATGTGAAATAAGTGGAACACAATGCTGGCCTGCGATTGGCTTAGAAAATAGGGCAAACTATAAGTACATGTATACACTACACAGCCACCCTTCAACCTCACAACAAACTCAAACATTAACCTACGTGAAGTGAAATATACATACCTGTAAAACGCTATAACGCCCCACAAAGCTATTCCATTGATTCGAATGTTATCTAAATAGCATTTATAAAGGTCTACATTAAACCTCCACCGAGGTAAACTTGTCAACTCACATGGTGCATAGTGGTACGTAAACACCACACAGATATAATTTCCCGTTGATACCATTAATGCGTC
>CM055275.1:41063675-41162395 GCA_029237695.1 Conchocele bisecta
CCATTAATGCGTCACATATTAATAATCTGATACGCGAAAAAATAGTCCGGTCGACCAAGAAACCAGTCAGACGAGCGGCTGAAACAAAGATTCAGTTGTCGATTCCACACAACACGTAATCAAGCACAGCGGTAGAGTTCAATCTTGCAGAGTTCAAGTCACATCCGAATTTTAGAAACGGGTCGCCCGGTTGGCAATGCAGATAACTATGTAACCTGCGACTTGTGGATTTTTGTAAAGATGCGTTTGTTTAATTTAATAAGATCGCGACAAAGCACACAACCATCGACGTTTACTCGCAATACCGCAAACAATCCCGTCAGCTATGATCGTGATCTATTTGCCTGTGAATCCTCAAAGCACCTGTTTTCATGTTCGAAACAGCATATAATTTTCCTGATCAGACTGCACGAACGTGCAGGCTGATCAAGATCTATGCTGGTTTCGCAATTCCGGTTGAATTCACCTGCCATACACAGCGCATAGATGGCGTAAAGACGATCAACGAAGCGCAAAGAAGGATCAAGTCAATTCAATGAAACTCCGACAACAGGAACCGCGTCGTGTATTGGGGTGAACAATTAGTGTTGACTTTGTTGATACACAACAGGAATATGTAACATTTATGAATACAATACTCATTTATTGCAAGCACGTAGTATAATCCGCGTGTGCATAAGTTCACGTGTATGTGCATTGTCGGTGGAAAAGTGCGATGTCTTTGAAATTTAATTGAATTAATACAATTTTAAAAGATTTCCAAGTGTGAAATTGTTTTGAAGTAAATTATTTTACTTCTCGAGTTGTAAATTTAATTGAATGACTATAAATGTATAATATTTCCAAGTGTGAATTGATTTGGAAATAATGTAATTTCTTTACGGTGTGTTGTATTACTCCGACAATGCACAGCACCGATGTTAAGATCAGGTTGGGTACAATCGGTAGAATGAGCACATTGAATACGTATTGCATTGAATGTACTGCATTAAAATTTGCATTTATAAATACGTTATCTTCGAATACGGTACAATAATTACGATGGGTATAATGGTTTTGTTTTAAGCGCATAACCATAAATCAGTAGTCAGCATTATTTTCATTATGCTAGGCCCATATAACCGGTTTAATCAAGTAACGCACCATGCACTGACCGCATACATCTAGTTGCGAACGGTAACTCTTGCAATCCACTCCCGTACCGTCCGTAGGCAGCTACGGACGGTACGGCAGCAGATTACAAATTATCTTCGCAACTAGCATACATCGTGACTGATAACGAATGGTCGTATCCTGCATTGACCCCATACACATATCCCAGTCGCAACTGCTTTCTCTGGCGTTTCATTGGTTGAATTGCGTCACGTTACGTTACCGAATGATGTCAGTGTAATGACACAACGTAAGCATTTATCAGGCTAGGAAACGCTTAGGAATTCCGAGGATTGTCGAGGAATTCGTACCGTTTCCGAGCCGATCCTGCTAAACTTGATATCAAAAGACACTAGCCCGGTGTTATATTTATTAGGTAATGTTTTATGCTCGAATATGACCACAGATGATGACGTCGTTATCTATGGACAGAACGTGGACTTGTTTCCGTTGCGTTATTACACTGACGTCATTCGGTAACGTCATGTAACGTCACCCGATCAATGGAACGTCAGTTTTCAGTTCGTTGTAACCCGGATGTAGTACGTATTCGGTCAATACAGGACAGGTTACCTGATAAATAAGGCTGCAGGGGCTGTACTGGCTAATCAGTGTACATTGTACAATAATTCCAGCACACAAATATTTGCACAATTCCCTAACATTTGATTGGCCCGTAGCAAGTCTATGTCCAAAATTTATATCCCAGTAAACTCCCACGCCGAACTAATTTCTACAGGTGCGCTGTCAGTGCTGTCAATGTAAACAAATGGCTGCCGTCTGTCAAAATAAACACATTTTCTTAATGAATTTATTTCATTTGCTGAAATTATAAGAAATGAATGGCACTTTTTGTGGAATTTATCGTGGATATAAACTTGGAAAAGTCGCGGGAATACTGGACGAGGCCTTCCGGAAAAGAAATGCCATCCTTGCTACCGGACATAGGGACATGATAAAAGTTTGATAAAATATTCCAACACATTTGAGACAGACCGTGTCAATTTGTACCTTCGGACATCAGCGTAATTTCATGAAATACGTTTACAAAATTTACAATATTTTCGGTAAATGGCGCAATTATATTCCGCATTTACTCTGAATTTAGTCAACTTTTGGCTTTATTCATGAAAAATATTGTAAATTTTGTAAACGTATTGAATGAAATTACGCAGATGTCCGAAGTTACAAACTCACATGGCGTGTCTCACTTAACCCTTTGAACCAGATATCCCACAATAGCGGTTTATGCAAACAGTGCAGATCCAGATGAGCCGGCTCGTAAAGAGCCGTCTCATCTGGATCTGCACTGTTTGAAAGTAATTTTCATGTTTTTGAGAACAACAAATACCCCTTTTTTATAAATGGAATAGTCTGAAAATCATTTTGCGATGATTGAATTGGTTGCAAAATTAACATATCGCAGCCCATTCAGTTATTTAGGGGTGAAAAGGTTAAAATGTTTCTAAAACCACATACATGTAGGTGTTATGTTGCTGTTATTATTGTTATTATGTTTGTGGTTGTTGTTGATAACGATTCATTCTGAAACACGAGTCCACACCGATTCAGGAACACACGTACCTGTCACGTGTGTATCCATGGCCAACTAATGTCATTAATAATATTGTTACAGTGATTTTCGAACTCGTGACCGCCAGCTATTTAGCAATTATTTTAGTGGAAATTATTCAGTCGAGGCCGTGTAATCTGATCATATCTCTGGTACATGTTAAAGGTACACAAGCGGATGTGTTAATCTTCGCAAGATTATCAACGTTTCTGAGCACCTATTCGCAATGCCAGCTCGCAATCAAGCAATTTGATTGTCTGAGCCTGAGCTGTAGCACAGCTGAGGCTCAGCCAATCAAGTTGCTTGATTGCAAGCACAGTATTCAAGTACTGTGAAATAAATAAATGTACATACATTGGTAAGATTGGCGCAGGCGGTGGTGTATTGCTGGTGTAGGCGTGTAGGTGGTTGACAACCGAATACGTGTAAAACTCACATTGAAAAGTGGTATCACAAGTTAACCCTTTCATCCCCGAGTAACTGGAATCCCCGAGTAACTGGAATGGATTTTCTCATATTAATTTTGCAATCAATTCAATGGTCACAAAATTATTTCCAGACTAGTGCATTTATGAAAATGGTGTGTTTTTTTTCTCAAAAATATTAAAATCACTTGCAAAAAGTGCAGATCCTGATGAGACGTCTCATCTGGATCTACACTTTTTGTCAATACCACAATACAGGCCTGTGGTGTTGAAAGGGTTAATGTGATTCAAAGTTACTGAAAATATTGTTGATGTTGCAATGACCCGTAGACTGCACGGATGTGCAGGGGTGTCCAGGTTGACCCACGGAAACGGGATGGAAACAGGATGTGCTCGGCATAGCCTCGCCCATCCCGTTTCCTGAGCCTTGCCAGATATTTTTTCCCATTCACGGCACTAACCTACTATTCTTTATTTCTGTGCAGGAATGTGACTCCATTTTGGGTCAACAAATAGTTGTACTGCAATGGTTAAAAGTCGTCTGCTGATAATTAATATTTTGTCTTTTCTATCAGTAAAAACATGGTTTGGCAGCATTTTAGAATCATTTCCATTGGAAATGATTCTAAAGTGCTGCCAAACCAAGTTTTTGATGAGAAAAATGGGAAAAATAAAGTAGAAGTGCCCGCTATACAGATATAATCATTTAGTAATATTTATTTTACTGATAGTGACTCGCGGTGGTAATCAGGCTATTTTCATATGCAAATGAGGCATGCTATTTTTTAACACAATTATACACTTATTTAATTCCTATAAACAATATTTTGTGCCTACTGAGTGGGCATGTACATTTAAGATATATACAGAAATGTATGTTTCAACAAGGCGAATCCATAACCATATCCAATGTTTATCCCGTGTTGATGGATCAGCAATGCACAAAAGGATACACAATTGTCTATCATGCTCATGATGACAAAATAAAAGCAAATACCAAAATAATAAATTGACAGTGGTTTTGCATTTGGTAATTCCATAGTGGTTTTATCATAACTATCCAGAAAGCGTCATTCTTTGTGACAAATAAAACAGTGACAATTGTACAATTGCAGTATGTACATACCATGCATTCGCAAAACGGTGGGAAGTGATCTTCTGGAAACGACATGAGGGGCTTTACAAGGAGACTGAATAATGATTCGGTGTGAGAGAATTCATGACACATGCATTGGGAGTGCGATACATCAAGTGATGCTATCTTGTCACCGCCAACGACTTTACATTTTGCATCAGTAAATATTCCAGTAGCAGAAGCCATCTAATGCCTTTACATTTCCGTACGTGCAGCCCCACACCCATCACATAAACTGTAATGTTAGGTTAGTTATGTCAACTATTACGAAGAGATAAATACGATGTAGAGGAATAAGTAGTTAGAAATACAATGTGCATGATCACGTGGGTACAACAACAAAAACAATGGCTGAAAGTGTTGTAAGTGCGCCCACTGCAAAGTAAGTATTATTTGATATTTTCCTTAATAGGCAACATATTTTGATGAGATATGACGCGGCAAACGCGTCTTCGTGAGCTGCATTTGCTGGTCCCGGCATTTCAGCACATACCTATGTCGTTTTTGCGACGAATTGATGTCCGTGTCAGTCTAACAGACATTGGCTTCTATTCACCACACTCACCACCGAGTCGATCACACATTGGCCTCTGTTCACCACACTCAGCACCGAGTCGATCACACACTGGCCTCTATTCACCACACTCATCACCGAGTCTATCACACATTGACCTCCATTCACCATACTCAGCACCGAGTCCATCACACCTTGGCATCTCTTCGCCACGCTCAGCACAGAGTATATCACACATTCGCCTCTATTCACCACTCAGCACCGAGTCTATCACACCTTGGCCTCTATTCACAACACTCAGCACCGAGTCTATCACACCTTGGCCTCTATCCACCGTTTTCAGCACCGAGTATACATGTATCACACCTTGGTCTGTATTTCCCACACTCAGCACAGACTCTATCACAACTTGGCCTCTATTCACCACACTCAGCACCGAGCATATCACACCTTGGCATCTATCCACCACACACAGCGCCGAGTCTATCACACATTGACCTCCATTCACCACAAACAGCACCGAGTATATCGCACATTAGCCTCTTGTCACCACACTCAACACCGAGTCTATCACACCTTCGCCTCTATCCACCACACACAGCACCGAGTCTATCAGACCTTGACATTCGTTTACCACACTCAGCACCGAGACCATCACACCTTGACCTACATTCACCACAGTCAGCACCCATTATATCACACATTGACCTCTATTCAGCACACTCAGCACCGAGTCTATCATACCTTGGCCTCTATTCACCACACTCAACACGGAGTCTATTACACCTTGGCCTCTCTTCACCACATTCAACACCGAGTCGATCACACCTGTGCGTCTATTCACCACACACATCACCGAGTCTATCACACCACGGCCTCTATTCACCATACTCACCACTGAGTCAATCACACCTTGGCTTCTAATCACCACACTCAGCACCGAGTATATCGCACATTGGCCTCTTTTCACCACACTCAACACCGAGTCTATCACACCTTGGCCTCTATCCACCACACACAGCACCGAGTATATCACACCTTGACATTCATTTACCACACTCAGCACCGAGACAATCACACCTTGACCGCCATTCACCACAGTCAGCACCCATTATATCACACATTGGCCTCCAATCACCACACTCAGCACCGAGTATATCGCACATTGGCCTCTTGTCACCACACTCAACACCGAGTATATCACACATTGACATTCATTTACCACACTCAGCACCGAGACCATTACACCTTGACCGCCATTCACCACAGTCAGCACCCATTATATCACACATTGACCTCTATTCAGCACACTCAGCACCGACTCTATCATACCTTGGCCTCTATTCACCACACTCAGCACCGTGTCTATCACACCTAGACCTCAATTCACCACACTCAGCACAGAGTATATCACACCTTGGCCTCTATACACCATACTCAGCACCGAATCGATCACACATTGGCCTCCGTTCACCACATTCAGCACCGTGTCTATCACACCTTGGCCTCTATTCACCACACTCAGCACCGAGTATATCACACATTGGCCTATATTCACCACAGCCGGCATCGAGTATATCACACCTTTGCCTCTATTCACCACACTGAGCACCGAGTCTATCACACCTTGGCCTCTATCCACCATACTCAGCACCTAGTCGATCACACATTGGCCTCTGTTCAGCACGCTCAGCACCGAGTCTATCATACTTTGGCCTCTAATCACCACACTCAGCACCGACTCTATCACACATTGGCCTCTATTCACCACATTCAACACCGAATATATTACACCTTGGCATCTATTGACCACACTCAGAACCGAGTCTATCACACATTGGCCTCTCTTCACCACATTCAACACCGAGTCGATCACACCTTGGCGTCTATTCACCACACACAGCACCGAGTCTATCACACCATGGCCTCTAATCACCATACTCACCACTGAGTCTATCACACCTTGCCCTCTAATCACCACACTCAGCACCGAGTATATCACACATTGGCCTATATTCACCACAGCCGGCATCGAGTATATCACACCTTTGCCTCTATTCACCACACTGAGCACCGAGTCTATCACACCTTGGCCTCTATCCACCATACTCAGCACCTAGTCGATCACACATTGGCCTCTGTTCAGCACGCTCAGCACCGAGTCTATCATACTTTGGCCTCTAATCACCACACTCAGCACTGACTTTTTCACACATTGGCCTCTATTCACCACATTCAACACCGAATATATCACACCTTGGCCTCTATTGACCACACTCAGAACCGAGTCTATCACACATTGGCCTCTATTCACCACATTCAACACCGAGTCGATCACACCTTGGCGTCTATTCACCACACACAGCACCGAGTCTATCACACCATGGCCTCTATTCACCATACTCACCACTGAGTCTATCACACCTTGGCCTCTAATCACCACACTCAGCACCGAGTCTATCACACATTGGCCTCTATTCACCGTACTCACCACTGAGTCTATCACACCTTGACCTCTATTCACCATACTGACCACAGAGTATATCACACATTGGCCTCCATTTACCACACTCAACACTGACTCTATCACACCTTGGCCTCTATTCACCACACTCACCACTGAGTCTATCACACCTTGGCCTCTATCAACCGCTCTCAGTACCGAGTCTGGCACACCTTTTCCTCTATTCACCACACTCAACACCGACTCTGTCAGACCTTTGCCTCTATTCACCATACTCAGCTCCGAGTCTATCACACCTAGGCCTCTAATCACCATACTCAGCACCGAGTCTATCACACATTGGCCTCTATTCACCACATTCAATATTGAACAACATTTCTTAAAAAATGAATACCGTAATAACCCTAAATATTTGTGGCGATCATTATAACTCCCTATTATAACACACATTACACATTATTGTATACCTTGGCACGTTACTTCAACATGTGCACGTGACCGCAGGAGACGGAAATAAATCCCATGACAATATTTACAAGGTGCATGCTCACGTGGTTACAACAACAACAACGCCTCCCACTGCAAAGTAAGTATTATTTGATATTTTCCTTAATATTCAACGCGTCTTCATGAGCTGCATGTGGTGGTCTATGGAGTTTTGCACAGACTTATGTCGTTTTTGAGAGAAATCGATTTCCGTGTCGGAGACACGGACATCGATTCTTCGCAAAAATGACAGAAGTTTTGGGCGAACATTTAGAAACCACCAAATGCAGCTTAACAAAACGCGTTTGATGCACCATATGTAATCAAAATCCGTTACGTAATAAGGACACTATACAATAATACGTACTTTGAATCGGTACTTGTTGTTGTTGTTAGTACCACGTATTCATACACCTTGATTTAGTATTTAAGCAATGAGAGAATACATATATTTTCTTTCGTCACCTGTGCGTTTAATATTAGGCATCCATGAGACACATGTGACCCGTAATAATAGTGCACATGTGACTGGAAATGTCTTACGGGTAATGCGACCAGTGTAGATCCAAATCAGCCTATGAATCAACACAGTCTGATCAGGATCTACACCGGTCACACATTTCATAAGCCCCATTTCAAGAAGTACAATGAACGAGTCAATTTCAATACAGTAGCGTAACTATTTGTCGGGATAACCCCCGCGTCGGGAATGTTCGTGAACGGCATTTATCACTAATCACAGAAAATTACACGGTCAGTTTCCCGGACATTTTTTTGCAGAAGACACTTATCTGTCAAATGGAGAAATATGTTCCACATCGCCCTTGGTCATGTAAGGTTTTAATCAAATTTGTTAGAATACCTTCGAAATGTTGTATTTCAGCTATTCCCACTTTTGTCCACTCATAAACATAATTATTCAAAAAGATTTACAAAGCATGGTTCTGTCTGGTTTCAGAGCACTTTTACGATAAGTTCATTGTTTTAAAAAGTTTTGAATAATTGTCTTTATATGCGTAGATTTCTAGCAACTGGCCAACGAAGGCTTATTATCGAGAACCTAGGTATATCCACTTTAGTTATGATTAGTGCAGATATAAATGGTTAAAACCTGGTGTTGCGTTGTAAAATATTATAGGCAAATACAGCATTAATTGACAACAAAACAGGGTAAAACCAGGGATATCAGGATTCCATTAAGGATGAAACACATCGTTAAATATATCACCACCACCACACCGGAAAGTGTTTAATTCTTAAATGAATAATAAATGATAAAAGTCAGATAATGAAAGTCCTTTGAGAAAGGCTTACACATATTTTCACGTAAGAAATTGGCTAAGTGTTTCGTCACCATTTTGAAGGTCACAAAGATTAAGGTCATGTCATTCGTTGTGCGAGTGCGTCACACATGTCCAGGTGAATTAACTGTCTAAATATTAACGCAATCCATCAAGTAAAATTGAAAATATTGCATGATGGAGAAACTAGTACAAACGTTACGACGAAACAAAATGGATAAGTGTTTCAGCATCATTTCGAAGGTCACAAATGTCAAGGTCAATGCATTGGTTGCACGTGTGCGTCACACATGTCCAGGTGAATAAACTGTACAAATACTAAAGCAATCAGTCAATATATTACATAATGGAGAAACACTTATAAACATTTCGACTTTTCGATGTAAATGTACGCGGATGGACGTACGGAACATCAAGAACAACGCAATATGCCCCCTTTGCTATCGCATTGGGGACATACAAATAAATGTTAAACATGATATAGACATATGGCATGTTAGTCTAGACCAAACGGTGTGTAGCGCACAAGAATGACAACTCCAAGGTGCATGATCACGTAGTTACAACAACAACAACGTCGCCCACTCCAAAGTATGTATTATTTGATATTTTCAATTATATGCAACGGATTTTGATGAAATACGGCGCAGCAAACGCGTCTTCATGAGCTACATTTGGTGGTCTATGGAGTTTGGCACAGACTTATGTCGTCTTTGCGAAGAATCGATTTCCGTGTCGGCAGAAGTTTGGGCGAAAATACAGAGACCTCCAAATGCAACTAAACAAGACGCGTTTGATGCGCCATATTTCATCAAAATCCGTTACGTAATAAGGACATTATACAAGAATACGTACCTTGAATCGGTACTTGTTGTTGTTGTTAGTACCACGTGATCATACACCTTGAACTCTTCCATGCAAATGTTTTAGTTGTTTCCCTTTGTTTTATCGCGCACTGATTTCTTGTCCGGAGCAACACTCGGTCAGGCTTTGTAGCCCAAACCCATTGTACTTATATATAATAAACTATGTTTAACCTGAAACACCATCGGCCTGCTTCTTTACTGGGCTATATATCCCGGGTATGGAAGGTGTTCGAGCCAATTCCCACCAAATATGAGCCGAATGAATGAATACCTGAAACACCCTTATGACTATTTTCATGAAACTTCACACATACATAGACCACGACCATTAGGTGTGTCGTGCACAAAACGGACAACTATTGCCTTACTTACTGCCGAGCTACATCCCTTTTTCGCGCTCTGATTATCTGTCCGGAGAATACCTCGAATATATACATTGGAATATTTTCATCAATCTTCACATATGCATAGACCACGAACCAAAGGTGTGTCGCGCGCAAGAATGACACATCTTGTTAATTTCATAGTTATCTCCGTTGTTGTTGTTGTTTTGCGGACTGATTTCCTGTTCAGAGCGTATCTCAAATACCCTATGGATTATGTTCATGAAATTTCACACTCGTATCTATAGACCACAACCTAAATGTATGTAGTGCTTAAGAGTGACACCTTACATTAGCAGTCGTCACGACAAACTTTCCACGTCATGGGCCCGCTGGGTCAGTAACATGCAGTAAACATGGTAAACTGCTGGTCTCAATGATAGTTTTCTGGCCCAAAAACACAACATTTCTTTCAGATTTGTTAAAAATTGTGAGAAAAAAATTAAGTATGGAAACATTCTTCTGGCCCACTGTCCCGGTTGGCTGTCGATTTCTACTGGCTAGACTCATTTGTTCGTGGGACCACTTGTTTACCATAAAGACTGCCTTGCTAATTTCTGAGTTGATCTCCATTTGATTTATTGCTCACTGATTTCCTGTTTGGAGTATATATCTTCGTTTAAACATATTTTATTTGCCTATGGTTTACAAGTTCATTGTGAATGTCAATGCTACTATATACAGTACTATACAAATGGGATTGGATTGAAAGCAAGCTTGTTTAAATCCTCTCCCTTACATGTGACTGAATATCCTAGGATGCCGAAACCAAGACATTCCTGCCATCAGTTTTAGAACAGTTTATATTCTGTGATAATTTATATTTTCTGTATTATAAGTTGTTCAGGTTTCAGCATCCTCTGATACACGGCAATTACATTAAAGCAATTAAACTTAAAATTTCCGAAAAATATAGTATTGACACAAATGTACAGGCAATAGGTTCTATATAATCAATTACGTGATACATGAAAAGGAAAAAACAAATAAGGAAAGAAGCAAGCTACAATAGGAGTTGGACTCTTGTTCCCATACCAAGCCATGCCCAGTTATCGCCACCCCATGTCAGTTAGTGATAAGTATGTGCACACGCAGGCATCATTATATGGTGCATTAAAAACGACCGGTGTTTTGTATGAATAGTCTAACTGATGCGAAAATGGCTTCATTGGAGTTATTGTCAAGTTGTCTGTTACCATAGAGTATAGTGTGGAGGGTGGGTTGGCAAAAGGTTTGTATGTCGTCTATTAGTTGGGCTCTATGTGCTCCATATTGAGTGCAGTGGAAAACGAAATGCGTGGCATCTTCAACTTGTCCACAGTTACAGTTGGGCGAGTCAATAATGTTCTTACGATGTAAATCATGATTGAGAGAACTGCATTTCGTTCGAAGACGTGTGTGTAATACCTGGACATACCTAGTACCACTGTTGGGACCTCTCCGGTATTTGCTTTTTATTTTGGTTTTAAAACAATTAAGTGATGGGGCGTTCCGTGTGTCATCTGGAAGAGAGTTCCACTCCCGGATTGTGGATGGTATAAATGAGTTATAATAAAGGGTGGTTCTGGACCGTAAAATCTGTATATTCTCAGGGTTTCGTAAATTGTAACGGGACGTATCTGTTTCCGGTGGAAGCACATCGACCAAGTAACTGGGTGAGATGCCATTTTTCATTTTGTAAAATAGGGACAATTTATGGCAGTGACGTCTATTTCCTAATGTTTCACAGCAGGTTTCTATATATAAGGACACAACTTCAATCCAAATTGATTCAATGTTAGGGAGCTCGAGGTCTCGCCTACGCTTATGGAATAGTGTGTCTCTAACATATAGAATTACACCTCCGTGCCTATCGTCTTGTCTATCTCTCCTTTCTGGAGATTTAAAATTGTAAAACAGCATATCATCTGTTTTATTTTCGTCGCCAAGCCATGTCTCCGTAAAAGCTATTAGGTCAAAGTCTTTGTGCTCAGTGCGTAAAATGTCTAGATTTAAGTACATGCTTTGAACGTTTCAATGTACGAATGACAAGTGGTGAGATAGATCATCTGATAAAATTATTTCGGACGCCGATTCTTGGGTGAATGACGTAGACGGAATGGAATTAAATGACAAATCCAGCAAATCGTCGCTATCTATGGGACCGGGGTTAGGATGGACGTCTCCCGAGAGAATAATAAGTAACCAATGTTGTCCATATTATAAATGCTGAAAATCGTTAAGCACAATATGTTAGAGAACTGTCCGTTAGATTCCATTGTTAATGTGGATGGTGTATACCGACGGTACTGAAGGGGCTTGGCCATATATGGAAGATTTGCATTTATTTGGACTGAATAGAGTACGCTGTATGTCAATGCATACTCGGACAACAGATACGATAAAAATAGAAAATGGATTGCTAGTGGAAACCTGCTGCGCACACGATAAGTGCATCTGTTCAATATGATCGAACGATGTCTAGCTAAGGTCACGTGACTGAGGAAATCATCATTATTAACATCGCTACGATCATACCGGACCGATGAAAACAAGACTTACAAGAAATGAAGATAGCGGGCCCCGGACGCAGCGGTGTGCGAAAGATTCCCCAAATTCCCCCACTGTGGCTTACAGAGTTGCATAAGAAACATAAAAGGGACAAGCATGTGACGTATGTTTGATACTATACTATCCGGACATATTTTGAAGTAACAGGTATCGAGTTCAGTAAGGAAACAGTGGTGCTGGTGTCATTTGAGCTACCCAGAGCTTTGTATTCGGCAGGTGGCATTAATTCACGATATAATTGCATTGAATATGAGAGAACTGATTTTGTAGCTGACGAGGTCCCTCAAATGACACCCTCGCCGAATAGTATGAATGATATAATTATGACGATGTAGTTACAGTGATTACCACATAATACTATATATCAATCAGGTTGCAACACATGAACATTATAATGTTTACGCTCAGTCAATGATCGGTGAGACTGCAAGTGGCGAACGAAAATCATCAAGGGGAACAACCCTCATGATTACAATAGGCATACAACTCGCACCCAAATAGCTTCGTTCCAGAATATCATCAAGCGAGACAACCGTCATTACTACTATATAACTCGTACCCAAATAGCTTCGTCCCAACGATCTCGTACGCCACCTGCAAACGTGACACCGATAACGTTACAACACAAAATAGCTAGTCAGTAAATATTTAAGCTGTGTACAATAAAGGAATATAGTCAGTTATATAGCCTCACTTATAGTAATACAAAGGCATGCAGTCAATAATTCAAAAGTTTTACTCCGTTAACGGAGATATGAAATTGTAAGTGTTTTCCAACTTAATGTTATTGGTATGCAAATAGCGAGCGGAACTCGACAAGGGGCGCAACCCTACGAATACCTCTATAACTCGCACCCAAATAACTTCGTCCCTGGAGTTTAGCCCGTCACCTGCAGACCCCACACCAATTTTGTTACATCACTCAAATAGGATATTTTACATTGTGACTGTCGAGTATAATACTCTCCATCAGATTGCAATACAATACAAATGCCTTTTGTATACATTATCTTACTGTTAATAATATTACAGTATATACGATCCGAATGTATGCATATTATCTGTATGCATCGAAGACAAAAATTCTTGGAGACACGATCTAAAGTTTAAGATCAAAGTATGTAAACCTACATATGCATGCAATATAGCCAACACGAACAACTTCTTTCATGTGAATGCATTTCAATATGAAGAAAGTGTTGTGAGGAAATTACATGGATATGCATGTGTACATATACATCAGCGACAAGAGATCCACGAAACACACTCACTGTTTTATGATCGTACAATACCCAAACTGTTCACGCCTCCAAATGGTTCAAAACACTCATCGCCCTGTGATATGTCTGTTATCTCTTCCACCATACTTTATCATTGTCTTTGTTGAAAACAGAGTAGACCCTTGATTGTCAGCCATGTCTAATTTTTATGGGTGGGGATATCATATTTAAGTAGAGTGCAATAATTAAAAATAATAATAATACATATGGAGGCGATCACTTGGGTTTGTGGGTTTATATATCATGCATGTTACAATATATTGCCTGTTCTCACACGAGTAGGCGAAAGACGAAATGTGTGAGAACTGGTCAATACGTAGATATTCAAAGTTAACAGTACATGTATGGGCATATCTTGAATATTCTTTGGAATATTTTCAGAAACCCGTCAACTGATGTAATAATCTACTTCATCGGCATGTTAATGTATCATTTATATCAGTTTCAAGCATATGCTATGGGATTATTGTGTAAGTCGAAACATGTTTGACATGTGAGGCGGCTTCAATTCCAGCCGCTGACGTTTTGCGTCACCACCAGAGTGATAATAGGATTTTTAATTTAACAATAATTGAACCTATGTTTTAAATAGTGAATATCTAGAGCAGAATGCGTGCATGTTATTGGAAAATAGGTCTCACAACGCCCATACGAAAAATGAAAGCATCAGATAATAACACAAAGTTGTGGCCAATGATTAGTTTATATAGGAACAATTAATGGTGATGGTGGACCTTTACATGCGAAATCAACCTGTGCATCGGTATATTTTAACCGCACAATTCTTGGAGGATAGAACACACCAAATAGTTATACTATATAATTGAACCGAATCCCATCCAGTAATGCCAGTCTCTCCTACTTTCACATTCGTATGGACGCTGTGGGACCTATTTGTACATGACCTGCAGCAGGTATGTACTTGTTCTGCATACATTAAACAATATGTTCAATTATTCCTAAGAATGAAAAATCCAATCACGTCATGTCCCCCAATATTGTTGACATTTTTTTGGCCACGGAAACCCTGTTTACATCATGTGACCAACAGGTTCAGTGTTTTCTTTTGAATGGTACAAATATGCTAAAAACTGGAAACCGCAAAATGTTCTTCAAGTGAAGCTGGGTAGTAATGGATCAAACTGTGCCTATGACTTCAAAACAACCGCCCATTTGTTTTGTTTATACCGCACTACATTTGCATACCCGCTTGAGGAATTCGCACCATTTAGTATTCTCTAACCTGACAGTCTCATTGGTTACTCCAAATCTTGACATGTGGCACGTCACAAATGCACAATATATCAGCACCAATGCATTGTAAACACGGCACGTATCTTCTAATTTATGTTGTGTGACACCACACGATTCACACCAACACGACACGAACTTGGTTTCCTCATTAAAAACACGGCATGAGACGAACACGAGACGCACACGATACGGATGTGTGCAAATTCAGCACTTACACGGTGAACCCAATATGTGAGCTGTAAAATATACGCATTGATTATCTCTAAATAATGTAAATTTCATGAGACAGTTAAAACGTATAACACTGTAGGCAAGTAGGCAGTGTGTGAAGTTGAACTAACTATGGTCACATGTGTAATGTATATATGTGTATAGTCATATTGACAAACGGTCGTAGGCATGTGTATATATACACATGGACCGTCTGTTATTTAATTTACGCAATGTTTCATTTGTTAGGTATTGTAACATAGGTACACTTATCAATTATCGGGCCCGTATAGCACAATGCCCGCGGACCTAGTGCTATGAATGGTTGTTAACTTCAGGCCTTCTCAGACTCCAGCCCGAGAACACTCATATATTTATATTTTCGTATTCCTTTTGCTGTGTATTCGTCGATTCTGAAAAATAAATATTGCTCTTTTTGTCTGTATTGTTATTAAGTTCCAGACCAACCTTCCTTAAGGAATGTAAATACACATATACTGATCGATTAGATATAGTTAGTTTAAGCATCAATATAGTAAGTTATATATCAAAATCACACTTTTTTATTTATCATTTATTTACGTACATAAAAATAAGATATGACATGGGCCAATACACACTGAATTCCAGTCATATACGGTCTTTTACAGCCATATATCGCATTTGCAGGGTAATAACAAGTTGTATAGTTTCGGTTTCGAGTCCTGAATCAATATTGTACTAACCATACAGTCCCAGATCAGTGTAAGTAGGCGAGTCGACGGTCCCGGCGGTATCCAGCATTTCATACGTGGCCGGGGCGGTGTCGCTGTAAATATGTACACGGGTGTCATTGTGGGCATCCACGAATCCATTCACCTTGTGTTATGCGTATGTCGTTAGTTTCGTCCTCGACGTGAGAACAGTGATTCTCACAGAATGATGATAAAATTATATGAAAATTTACTATTTTTATTTTAATAGTTGCAAAAATTAACGTCGAGCTATCCGAATATGACAACAACTATTTCAAAGGTTACGTATAAAATGCAAAATTCAAGATAACGTCCAAAAATGGCTGCCATTTTTAAACTGTATTATTCTCTGTTAAATTGGTGTACGTATTGTGAAATGTATCTAGTTTTGATAATTAATGTTGGTAGAGTACATGTACATGCAATCAAAATATTGTTTTTGTCAAATGGAATAGCTACTCGAAAATGTGATCTGCGATGACAAAATTGGGTTTAGTGACCAGCATAGCGTCCGATTAATAATAGAACACCCATGTACAATCTAACTTATTCATTTGTACATGAGTCAGTAACTAAATAGTTGGTCATGTATAGGCATCCATATTTTTATTGACATTTCTGGCTTCAATTGTGTGACGCCATGCAACAGCTCGGGTGTTCCTTCGATAGCTCAGACAACCTCGTTACTAAGTGAGAAAAGCCGTATGTGCCAAGTATGGCTATCCGGATGAAACCAGAATAAATAAAGTAAGACATGTTATGCTTGGCAAAATGGCCGCATACCCAGGCTAAATAGCTATGTGTGCTGATGTTCTTGCTCAACATGTGAACTGTACGTGTGCCAGGCTGCACGTTGGCGCAGTAAACTTCACCCGAAGGTCATAGCTACATCCCCATATAACTATGGTTGAGATGTTGAAAATCAGAACTTGTCCGTCAAGTGGATGACCGTGTCAATAGGTCCACTGGCCATACTGAAGATGGTCAGCTGTGAGTACCGTAAGATATGCAGCCAAGGTAGTACACACACATGCGCAAGTGCAGAAGTACTTAATGTATCAACGAACTGACAATGTAGTTAGCTCAGATTCTGTCAAGTCGGATATTGAATGATATCAGTTCTCTGGACAGGAGAGTAGTTGGTCTGGTCAACTTTCAATTGGATCGCCACCTGGCAAAATGTGTACATTGTCCTTAATGTCAGCATGTCTGCGTTTGTGAAACATGTAGTATTACTTGCCCATCAGACAACATTAAAGGTAGCTCAACGAACAAATGAATGATGAACATCATGTCTTTTGATCAGACTGCGTGGATTCGCAGGATGATCTGCAATTTGTATGGTCGTATTCGCCGTACGGTCCATTTTGTCAACCATGTGTCCATATGCCGGAAAACTCGGTAGTCTATATAGTTTGTATTGATTCACGGGCCATGCTGCTTAAAGTGTTTTCGATAAAATATATATCTGCTATCATCGAGTGATGACATGTGGCACTTGGCCAGTAGTAACAAATTGGCATATCATATTGGCGTATCAGATGTGGATGAAATGTGAGCAAAACAGTTGGTAAAATTGCCAGTCGTATATTAACTGCTTTAAACAAGTGAAAAGCACCTTCGCAAGCACGATCTGAGACACAGTCACTTTAAGACCAGTATATCTTCTGAATATCTATCACAGTAATATAGCATGAAACGTAAATGTTTCTTCAATGTTTCTTCAATACAATAGCGAACAGTGGATGAATACATGCACTACGAAGATGCACTACACTGGTAGCTTGCTAAAAGTCATTTTGTGTCGCGGTGTTTCGAGTCTGTCATTTGTAAATATCGAAATTATTTTCATTATTTTCATTGCAAATGACTAGTTTATACACCATAGCTTGACATGCTTATAGTATCTTTTTTTCAGTTTCAAGAGTTTCATATGTTATACATTATAATGCATACATGCGACCCGACATGGTAACACCTATCAAATTTGTTTTGTTACCAGTGTAGCCGCACATTATCATCTAACAACTAAAATGCATAATTTCGATCGGACCTGGGTGTTCTATTATTCATGAGGCGCTATGCTGGTAAAAAACACTATTATGTCATGGCTGATCACATTTATAGTTATTCCATTTTTTGAAAAAAAATGCCAAATTATTTTGATTGCATGTACTATCCTTATTCTGCTGGATTTTATAAGCAAAAACAATTTCAACATTTTCAAATTGATATATATTCTTGGAACTAACTTAACGTTAGCCCGACTACATGACTGTTATAATGCTTTAAATTGTATTAAAGTAGAGTTTTATTGCACTTTATAATGCACATTAATGCATTGATATTCAAGGAACAAAATATATTATTCGAAGTTCTTTATCCGAAAATCTAGATCACACTAATTACTCAAGAAGTATACTAATTACTAATTACACAGCGAGTATACACACTCCCCGGACTTAGCGATCATGACTTTGTTTGTGCTGAGGTAAGGCTAACAGCAAAACAAGACACCACAATCACCAAGGTTAGTACACTTGTACAAAAAAGCCGACTGGAAAGGCTTACAGAGTAAAATGAAGACTTATCAGGAAAAGGTTGACACACGCCAAAGGTTTTTAGCCTTAAAGTATGCAGTAAAGAGGCTTATCAAACAGTCATACGCTGTCTATGTAGAAGACCTTCTTGGCATTAGCAAAACAGGCGAGCCTGCTGATAAAAAGGTAAACTCCAAGAAATTATTCTCTTTCTTAAAGAATTCCAGACAGGATCAGCAAGGTATAGCCCCACTAGCAAAATACGGAATGCTGCACTCGGGGATAACAGACAAGGCAGACATACTAAATTGTCAGCTTCAGTCTGTTTTTTTTCCTAAATCATCATTACGTCTTTCATAACTGTGCCAAGAAAAAGTCAAGGACCTTACTGATTCAACAACTCTGAAATCTGCCCCCACTCCACTACGAAACAACACTCCTATCATGCCAGATATACACATTTCTACCAATGGTGTAGTTAAGCTGCTTAAAAACTTGAAACCAGGCAAGGCTGTAGGTCCAGACAACATACGGCGCATAGCGCTTAAAGAGTTATACCAGGACATTGCTCATATCATACAGGTGATTTTTCAAAGCTAACAATGGACTGTCTGAGTGTCAATGTGTCATTTTAAGGGAGGTGACAAATCGGCAGATGAGAACTACATGTACCACCTTATCTCGCTAACTTGCATTCCTTGTCACTTCAAACCTGGTCAGACATCTAAACCAGAACAATATTTTGTATGATTTCCGTGACAGTCGTTCATGCGAAATGCAACTTGCAATGCTAGTCGAGGACCTAGCCAGAACTGCCAGCACAGGTAAGCAAACCGACGTCATACTCTTGGACTTTTGTAAGGCCTTTGATAAGGTAAGTCATAACTAACTTGCTCATAAACTACATCAGTCTGGAGTAAGAAAGCACAAGCTTAACTGGCTCAAAGCCTTCCTGAATCACAGGACACAGACAGTGGTCATCGAGGGTAGTAAGTCGGAGTCAATTTCAATAACCTCAGGCGTCCCGCAGGGCTCAGTTCTTGGCCCAATTATCTATACATCAATGACCTCCCAGAAAATATCACCTCCCATTTCCGGCTTTTTGCTGATGACACAGCCCTATGCTTGTCTATCAATAATGCACAGGATGGCACAATCTTGCAGAATGACCTTGGTATACTGCACATCTGGGTACATGATTGGGATATGCACTTCAACCCATCCAAATGTCAGTTACTACACATTACAAGGTCTCGTTCATCCCATCAAATCACTTTACAGACTTCACTGACAAATCCTCCAATCTGTTCCATCAGCACAATATTTCCGAGTGACCATATCCATCAATTTGTCATAGAATAGCCACATTGAAAATATTACCAATAAGGCAAACACAATTCTAGGATTTCTCCGCAGAAACATCGGCTCAACAAACAGCAACATTAAAGAAAACACTTATAAAGCACTTGTCCGTCCCCAAGTTGAGTACACTTCCTCAATTTGGGACTTACATACAAAATACAATATACACAAAATTGAAATGGTCCAGCGCCGCTCTGCACGATGGACACTAAATGACTACTCCACATACTCCAGTGTCTCAGATATGCTAGACAAGTTAGAATGGTGCACCCTTGAACAACGCAGATCAGACGTCCAACTCTGCTTATTCCACATCATTGTTAATGGTAAGGTCGCTGTGCCTGTCCCACAATACTTTCACACACCAGACAGGGTTTTTCGATATTGCCATTCAATGACCTTCAAACAAATTCATGCTTCCAAAGATATATATAAATTCTCCATCTTTCCCTTTGCGGTTGTGCAATGGAACGCCCTTCCCCCGGAGGTTGCCAAACTCGAAGACCTAGATCAATTCAGTTCACAAATTGGCCAACCACCAGCATACTAAACCGTAAACATGCTGTGCAATGTTTTAACCTGTGTTTACTATCGTCATCTATTTTAACACCTACAACTATTCTTGCCAATACATGCTTTACTGTCACCTTTTGCATTAACTTGTCCGTACGCAACTGCTACTAATCCTCACGAGGGGTACAGCAGAATTTAGAGATAGATAGAAGTCGCACATTTGCAAAACAATTGGTAGCCATTTAGACACTATATTGAATTATATTTAGTTGCATGTACAATGCATATGTATTGGTTGACATACATTTGAAGATACTGAATACTAATTCAGTAATAATAATCATTATGTGATGAAAAACATGATATCTGTACTATAGTTGCCTTAAAGTTACCATTTAAAGTGTATGTATAACTTTTGCACTCGTTGACCTTTGACCTACCAAGTATGTCAGACTGCATTGATAGTTGTGGTTAATGTTTTGAGATATTATTGACGTTGTTTAATCTACCAACATTTATTAGTTATCAAAACTAGTTATATTTCTTACTGTGAACACCGATTTAATAGCACATAACACATGTTTTTCCAGAATAATTGGCAGCCATTTTGGACGCCAGTTTGAAATTGGCAACACAGACATTCATTTTGAATTAGCTTTTGTCAGGTTCATATAGCTGGTTTATTTCTGCAACTATATACATTGGCCAATGTTCATTTCACCTTGTATTTTCACCATAAATGTAATGTCAGAGGCTAAGGGGGTTCTACTACACTATTAATAGCACACTGTAGCCAGTGCTGGGCGTATTGTAGTAGTAAATTGTTTAATGTTTTCTGTCCTACCATTTGCTATGTGTCAAATACTACAAAATGTATATGTATATCGATCTCATACTTGTACGAGGTGGTCGCCATGGTCGAGTGATACGGGAATTATTGTACATTATTGATTCGAGTATAAGTGTGTGTTCGTAGTGTGCTGTACTGTATTGTATCGTATTGTGTTGTATTTGTGTCCAGGATGTCCGTTTCAGCGGTGTTCCGTGGTAACATATTGGATCTCACTTACATGCGCTTTCACCTATAATAACCAGGCGTATACTGTACTTGTGGATATACCCTCGTTCGTATCCGATACTGAGTTAAGTACTTGCCCACATTATTAGTGGTGTAATATCGGTTTCCATACACATTTGCCATACGCTCACCCTGTAGATAATGTACACGCGTGATGTGTTTTCCCCAGGAGATAAAGGCAGTTGTGTCTTTTATGCCAGTGTATAGCTAATGTATACCGCAAGCTTTGCTCCATTTAGCATAATAAGGGGGTTGAATAAATGCTGTTTATATCTGAAGTGACCTTATATACCTAAAGTAGCCTAATATAGATGAAGTGCCGTTTTTGCCTTTATTTTTTCACCTTTGATCCTTAATCGTGGCCTCTGATTGGTCAGTGTCAACAGCAAATAGAAGATGGCGGCGAATTTTAAAATCGAAATCGCTGTCGGTTCAGCTGAAGTGTGTCCATTTTTACAGTATATGCGATGTAACCAACGACATGGATATGTCCATTATGCTTGTAATGCTTATTGTGACAACTGCGTAGTCTAAAACCAGCCATTATTGAAGCTCATCGTAAATAAATCGGAGATTTAATCAGATACAATACCGAATCTACCTAGCGTGGACGCCGCCATTTTGCTTTGACTGACGTCATTACATTTGTGACGTATGACGAGGGAATGGCGTCAAAACATTACATCACGCACGTTCAACAATTAAGTTTAGTATGCGGTATAAATTAAATACATGATTAGTGCCGTCGAATACAAAATATATTCGGTTTGGCCCCGACAACTTTATAGGGGCCCTCTGAAGCTCGCCCCAATAAAGCTGTCTAAGGCTCAACCGAATATATTTTATATTCGACGGCACTAACCATGTATTTACTATATATTGGTGTATTCGGCGCTGCTATATACATTATGTCTTAGTGTTCAACGTAGTCGGGAACTAACGGTGTGGAAATAAAAGATCACGTAAATTTCGCAGCTTTATTTCTTGCTAGCTCCGAAAATGACCACTCGTTGAGGTTGTCCGCAGTGCAGAGTTCACCAAGTCGTCCGAGTGTCCGTACGTCGGTCTCATATAATATGCTACACTGAGTTGATGTCACCCATATGAATCCGTCCGTCGTCTTAGCCAACGTAAGAACCGAAATCTTTAATTCCATCAGGACGTCCCATCTGGTCTACCACTTCCAGTATATTTCATCCAATTGATATACCATCGGAACTTTACATCCGATCTACCACTTCCGGTATACTTTATCCAATTCATATACCATCGGAACTTCACACCTGGTCCACTACATCCGGGATATCACTTCCATTTATTATACCTTTGAAACTTTACTTCCGTTACTCACGTCCAATGTTTCCAAAGTCCGTAACTACTCTGCCGGATATCCATTTCCAGAATACTATCATTGACTACCATGTGATGTGACTATATCCGGCATTTGACTTTGACATTATATCAGCTTCTATTTCCGATCCGGGAACTTTGACATTCATACTTAGTGATCATATTGCATTGGCAATACTAGGCGTATACTTTAATACTGTATATCAGCACATATAGCATGGCTTATCATGGCTAAGTGAGTAGTAAGGCTACACACTTTTTTATTATATATCCCATAGTAGGTGGGACTATCGCCATAGATTGTTGACTAGACCTCATACTGCGGGTGAGAAGGACCTCGGAATCTTACTACTCAATCGTGCCATTATCTGTTGAGATACGCCAGCACAGGGGTAGTTCAAAGGTTTGTCAGTTGTCCTCCATTCGTCGTTATGTCATGTTATGCGTGTATGTTGTTTCACTTTGATTAGTGATCCTCAATGTACTTGTACACCAACATCGTTGTCCACAACAGGGACCATTGATATACCATACGTGAAGACAATTCGTCTATAACTCAAAAGTTTCATTAGAGTATACCATCGAATGAATTAAGATCCTTATGTAATTGAAAATAGTATCGGTGTACCGTACATTGATGTTCGCATATCAATTTATTATGTATTCATGATGGTCCCCTATGTATTATAATGTAAATAATAAGTGATTAACACATTCTAGTCTATTCAAGCCCATCCGTTACATCCCATCTACTTATTACCCCTAAGCATGCCACAACGTTATACCTTTTGAACTGGACTCGATCCATATAGTAACAGGGGAGGAGACCGTTTGTCATTCACTGACCTTGGTAATGACATTGACAGAGGTGCATACTAGAATGGCGTATATACGAATGTCATATAGTATATATTAACAAGAGAATATTCACATTAATATCGCACGAACGAAACATCTATAGCCGAAATCAACTGTAGCTTTATCTGATATATATGCTTAGACGATGTTATTCCCGCTTGTCCCTTCGCTAAAGGTAAGTATTTATACACTCTATTATGATACGGAAATTCTATTCTGGCGTTGCCTAGCCATTCAAATGAATAAGCAGTTATGAGACGTAATTTCGCGCTAACATGTACTAGGTTTCATTAAATGAGAGAACACGTCAACTGCATATGGTAGCGTCTACTTCTAGATGTCAACCACAGTAGTACAACTAACACACTACAGCCCGAGGCTAAATCATGTCCCCGGTTTAAATGCTGAAATTTATATTTAAAAGGCACTGCGCAATTACTCTACGTTGTACATAAACCCATGTATATACATTGACACACAATCTAGGGACCAGACATTTTCATTTCATATTACATTCACGATTATGGAAATAAACGTTGTCATTGTTGTGACCATGTTTGAACGCATAATTGTTAAAAATGGCCAGATACAGTTTCTGCAGACATGCAAACATGTGTGAGGGCCATTGACGTGGGTTGCCGTAATACACACTTAACTGTCGAATATTAAAACGAGCGGTCGGAAGTGGCTGCGACGCTTGCCGCAACGATATATGGCTGTCGAATGGGCTTACTGGATTTGTGACCATGATAGCTCCTGATCAAATAACACGCTCATGTCGCCCTATGTGCAATGGGTGTAATGGCGAACAGTGCTGATCCTGATCAGACTGTGCGGGTGGACACGCTGATTTGGATCTACACTGATCGCAAAACCATGCGCCGCATTTATCCGGTCACAGGAGCATAAGCAAACTTGTCGTAATTCAAATTAACGGAAGTACTCATGTCATTACTACAAACTATAATACCTTTTGGGGACTATGTAGTTGTCCGACATTGCTGAATCGATTCCTGAAACATATCACAGAAATATTTACAAAACATAAACCGTACATGTTTTGAATGGCATTGCTGCCGAATATCGGTGTCTCATTGTTTTGTCATATACTTGTAATTCCACCAATAATAAAAATTGTCATGAAGCAATGGAGAATGCAGGCATTGTTTCGCACATCAGATGGGTTTTATAATGAATGATAAAAAACAATCCAGTAAGAAACTCCAGACATTTTTTTTTCATGAAAATCTCAATGTTTCCATAAGACAATCTGTCCGTCAAAAATGTCTTCTCCGGAATATTTTTACGTTGGTATTTTTTTTCTCAGGAAGTTGAATCACCTGTTGGGTCAGTAACATAGTCTGAAATCTAAATATACATGTCTGTTATATTTTGGACCAGGTATGTCTGTATCTTCTCCGGTTATTACACTGTGCACCATAATGTACATATGGGTAGTTTGTCCGTCAAAAAATGTCTTCTCCCAAAGTGGTTTGTATAACTTACAGAGACCAAAATACATGTGATATATTTTCCAGAATTATACTTAAATCACTCGTGGGATCTGATATTTACAGAAACGAAAACTTATTTTTGAATCCACTTTCGTTCTATTGATATCATCGCTATCTGATGTATTGCCAAAATATTCTAATAAACGGACATGACTGTATCAACTTCACCCTTTCTGTTGATTTTTATAATAAACATTATGTATAATCTGATAAACCACATAATGGCAATACTGTAATTTGGTATTTTATGACTACAGCAGCCCATACGTAGTGTGCCAACTTTAATTGCTTTAAAACATTATTAATTAACATTAATTTTCATTACAATTACAACATCAATGGTTCAAGAAACACTTCCTAGACATTATCATGAATATGTAATGTAATAATGCTATTGGGTGCCATAAACACCCAATAGAGTTATCAGAGGGTAGGGCATTTTCCGGACAAGGCATGTACTTTTTACATTTACTATTTATTCTCTCTATGTTCTTATGCTTGATGATTTCGATCCTGGTGGTGGTATTTCAAGCATGATGGTGGATGTTGCAGTGTACAAGCTTCAACCATACGGCCTGACTCGTTACCATCATCACATGTGGATTTTATACATGTGCAGTATCATACCATAGTTGTTTATAACCACTGTATCAATCATGGTGTATATATTGGCAGGAGATAATTGATATAACGTTGTGAACGTGCAACATGTAGTACCACATTTTAGTAGTTTATATTCTCGTACCATAAGCGATCATTCAAAGTCCAAGATGGCCAAGCTGGCGGACACGCCAATTTTGCAACGATGAAGGTTTGATAAATAAATGAGTGTAATTGTGTAATATTGGATCTTAGTATTTTAGTATATATATGTTTGATGTTGGAGCATTGTGAATTTATATTTAAATTGATAGGAAGATTCTCAATACTTGCTTTAATGGAATATTTATAACACACGTCTAATGGCGAATTATAGCTCTTGTTTTGACACCCGACATCCACCGTAGCTCTTCAGTGCATGCTTCTACCAAAAACAAGTAGTTCAAATAAATCTGGACATTGTATATGCCACGTCAGTGGAGTGGATTTGAATTTGCTATTTGTGTTTACAAATAATTTTGACTCGTTACTTAGATATTGTCATCTTAGAAAATAGATTTCATCTGGGAAATTACGCCCTTAATAAACCGCAACAGGGTCATAACTTCTTTGTTATTGCATACACTCCCTATTATTTACATTATCATCTACAACTGCCAACGTGTCAATATCATTATGTGTTATGCATCCGCATATCATTAAACTAACCTTGGTGGGGACACACAGCATAGCCACCAACCTTCAAAATAATAGCTGGCAAATTTTCTGCACTCTCCTGTGTTTTATTTCAACAATCCTCACTTACGATTGTAGATTGGGATCTACGGCCAATAGTGTGTATCATTCTATTAGACCTATGGTTGGTGGTGAAGCAGGCCCACCATGCTTGAGCCACGTCATTGAGAATGCATGTGTTGGCTTACAGATGCTCACCGAGCCATAGTATTGACGATAATACATTAGCTCAATGACTACTAGCCCGGGAATAAACAGTGGTCACTTTTGTTGGCTAAACGGTCGCATGGTTGATGTTCCAGCTACAGTTTGCATGGCTAAATGATTGTAAGGCGGATATTACAGCTACTGGTTACATGGCTAAATGATGTATGGCGGATGTTTCAGCTATAGTTTACATTACTAAATGATTGTATGATGGATGTTCCAGCTACAGTTTACATGGCTAAATGATTGTATGGTGGATGTTCCAACTATACTTTACATGGCTAAATGATCGTATGGTGGATGTTCCAGCTACAGTTTACATGACTAAATGATTGTAAGGTGGGATGTTCCAGCTACAGTTTACATGGCTACATGATCGTATGGTGGATGTTCCAGCTACAGTTTACATGGCTAAATGATCGTATGGTGGATGTTCCAGCTACAGCTTACATGACTAAATGATTGTATGGTGGATATTCCAACTACAGTTTAGACGGCTAAATGATTGTATGGTGGATGTTCCAGCTACAGTTTACATGACTAACTGATTGTATGGTGGATGTTCCATCTATAGTTTGCATGGCTAAATGATCGTATGATGGATGGTCCAGCTACAGTTTACATGACTAAATTATTGTATGGTGGATGTTCCAACTACAGTTTACATAGATAAATGATTGTATGGTGGATGTTCCAGCTACAGTTTGCATCGCTAAATGATCACATTGTGAGTGTTCCAGCTACAGTTTACATGGCTAAATGTTCATATGGTGGATGTTCCCGCAACATTTTACTTGTTTAAATACACATATGTATAATGAATAAGTAGCCAGTTTACATAGCTAAACGATTGTATGGTGGATGTTCTAGCTACAGTTTACATGGCTAAACGATCTTATTGTAAACGTTCCAGGTAACCATGGTAACGTTTGCATGGCTAAATGATCGTATGATGGATGTCACCGCTACATATTACATGTTTAAAGACACATATGATATGTATACTGAACAAGTAGCAATATGACGCACATAGTCCCCGGACTCTATACTGGGCTGACAAGAAGGCGGCTCACAATTTGCATGGCTAAATGATCATACAGTATGGTGGATGTTCTATCTACAATTGGTGTCACAACAACTAAGTTCGGTCTAGCGCCAGACCATGAAGGGGACAGCATGGTCCACTCGATACGACCGACGTCCGGTCACAAAGCAATGAACTCTACAGCATGTTATGTACATAGTATTACGATTATCACTGCGGTCCGTTCAATGGGCGACATTTATATACTCAAACAATAGTCTAAGATAGTCTAAGTCTATGATAACAAAAGTGTTGCGTTGACTTCACAGACCGTACCTAGTGGTATATAGAAACTCACGGAAGCATGATGCCAAACGATATGGCAGTTTCTACGGTAAAAGATACATACGTGAAGGAGGTGCATTTTACTGATGAATGCGTTTATATTAATTCATAGTGTGTTTCGTTCGTGAGAATTTGCATATGTTTGACAGTGCATGAACAGTCCATATTCTGCTGAGCTTAAGAAACATGGAACATATACAATAACTGTAACGATAGCATAACCGCACATGAATCCGCTTAGTACAGATAGCAACTTACAGTTCGAGATGTCACGACGAGATGACCTTCTAACAACTGAGGAAAATCTAAGTAATAATGATTTGTTTCTGGAAACCGCGTTAGTCCAGCTTAGTGAAGATTTACATATTTGTGTTGTATACTGGTGTGTAGCGCAATGCTGACGATATTAAATAAATGGATCTTAAACCTCACCACAACAACCATACCGTTGTCACCGTGGTTATAATGGCCATCGATTCGAGTTTCCCTTGCACCTGAGATCAGCATGATTGTTGTCTTGGCTACAGTCTGTCACGTGTTATAGCCAATACATACATGTAAGCAAAGGATATACTTACTGCGTTGTCCTTGTACATCGTCCATCACCATGTCGTTCACGTAGGTTTGCTCACTGTAATGTCCACGGAAACCAACAGTTTACATATATTATGGTGTACTGATGTATCACAAGCGTACTTTATATGCGAACTCGCCTTGGTAGTAATTGTGAGTTAGTTACCCATGATGCACGTATTACAATCCACCGAAATAATTACAAATTGGTGATGTTTATGTTCTCGTTAACATTGTATAACGCTTGTTTCGATATGGGAGTACGCTCCTTATTATACTGACTCATTAATTGAATGACGACCACCTTTGCTAGTAACCTGCATTTTAGCATTGACCTTCATCAGATATTACACACATGTTGGATACAACAGTTATGTACACTCATCTTACCTGCCATTGTATTTCGTCCCATCTTTAACTATGGAAGAAAAATAAAAGGCAAATTCATATATACCAAAATTATCCACTGACTCAAACAGTATTCGTGTGAAATATGGATATACATATATCATTGTATGCCTGTACAGTTGTCAATATTTAGATAAAGAAGTTACAGCCATAATACATGTACATTGTGTTTCAACATTCATTTAATAACAGGTTTACGAAACAGTCATTGTTATCATGCAATAGTATATTGTGATCGTATTACATGTAACGGTAACTAGTAATTGCTGAGAGCGGCTTATGGAAGTCCCCCGGATGTGTCCCGGTGCAAATATTATGTGATTCCTGGACCATGACATGAAAAAGGTGACGTACCATGATAGATAATAACTTGATGCATACATGTGTGAAATAGCAAACTGATATGTTAATTGAAACAGACAGTATATGAAAGTAACCCTGATGTCACAGTTTGAGAATTAAAAAGACTGTGACTTTGACATTGGGCAAAGTCAGAGAAAAATGGTCGTGTGTTAGTCAGAAAATGCTACATAACCAGGACTGGAAAGTCTGTGTGCACATCAAGATTGGCTGTGAACATGGTGAACAGAAACAACAGCTTAACAAGTATGTCCCCAATGTTCAGGTTTGGTAATGTATTAAGTATATTGCCTTGACCTGGGCCTAGCGGGTATTTTAGGGTCGTGAATCTCTCACATGGCAGAGGACCATTTGACGAAAACATGTATGAAGTATCCCAAGTAGTCTTATGGCAAACCGAATACATAAGGCCTTAATCGACTACGTTACATTTTGTGGCGGAGGGACAGATAAGGTGACGGACGGTGGATCCAATCAGACTATAATACTGGATATATTGTAATCGCTGCATACATGACACATTATTGCATGTTCTTCTACCTACCATGTCTGTTACAGATTCGGTATCCCTTTTTGTAGAAGACGCCGGTCACGATAACGCCGACAATAATCGCCGCCGCCATTGCACCTGCTCCAGTGGCGGCCACTTCACCAAAGGAAGAACATGCCACGTCAGAAGCATCTGTGACAGAAACATCCATATTTCAGAGAAACATCGGCTTTGCCAATCGGGCTTAAATGACAAGAACATGGTTTATTTTGAGTATGCACATAGGGCCTTAGCATCTAGCACACGTCTGCAACTAAAATGGTACGAAATGATCGTTGGAGGCACAGCTAATGGTTCCTCAAACTAAATATATATATATGTTACTCGCATACGGTTCGCCACTTAGTTATGATATATAACGGACCTGCGATCAACGTGGTAAACTTACGCAATACCAAAGTGTTCCTATATCATATATGTATACAATGTTAACATACTACACCTGCCAATGATCCGTCCTTTGCGCCACCTGTTGTCACGTTATGTATAGATGTATCCGGACTGGATCCAAGCTGGTTGTGTGCATACATCCTTATATAGTAGTGAGTGTCGGGACGGAGCGAGGCCAATGTTACTTGGTTCAGCTCTCGGCTAACACTGACACCCGTATCCAGTGACGGACCGTCGATCCAGGTCACCCCGTCTATGCTGTACTGTACAACAGCTGTCTGTGTGTAGCCCCCGTGAAACTCCGATTGCCAGGATACATCAACACGTGTAGGTTGTATGTTTAACACTTTGACATGTTCTGGCTTGTCTGGTGGTCCTGCAGGAGAGGCCAATTTAACTTGAGAAGAATGTAGAACCAATGAAAATATCAACCTTACATAGAAGAAACTGTATGTACTAGCGATACTGACAGTGAAGGAACATTTCATGGACATATATTCAATCACCAATACTTTTCTAATCAATGCGTGTGAAAGACGCTCATAAAAGGGAGCTAGTAATATTCCAGGAATAAAACCTCGGCTAAAGCATTTGGCATGACTTTAATTTGTACTTATTCGTATGAATATGCAATAGCAGCATCCCGTCAACAATGGTTCATACATTTTGTGAGACATTGTTCTGCTTTTCGGACCGTTTTCTGTATACGAAATAATAAGTCGGGATGTGTAGAACTGTTTTATGTTGTGTTGTTTCGTGCACCCATTGGTCTCAGACGAGCTTATTATTTTAGGTTGATTACACAACCCAATCCAAATTAAGCAACTGCTTGCTTGCTTGCACGCCTCCTACATATACGACATTCATATTTGAACACATATATCGGCAATATATCTGTCAAAAATACGCACGATACGACTTCCGTATATGAACTTTATAAACGCTCCTCTACGATGTTTTCACCTTCCATAACAGCTTCCACTGAAACGGACGCCTCGCCTATCGCGTTGGTCACGACAATGTCGTAGACACCCAGTCCGGACTCTGTCATAATTGGCCACGTGACGGTTGATCTGGTTCCAATTGTCGGCACAATGCTACTGAATACAGGCAGGTTTATATGTGTCGCCTCTGTTGTCACGGTACCAACCGGCGGAGATTGTCGAACGTTACCGATAACTTTGTAGCAGCTAACCAGCGTCGGTGTGGACGGTGAGTAATATGTGGTAGTGACACTGGCGGGGTGGCCCATCTTCACAGCAAACTTGTTTATATCATTTAACGTACTACTTGGTGTAACGATAACTGGACGTGCTGAAACATACATGTGGTATTAGTAAATTAGATCAACACGACAAGCAGAATATGGCAGAGTACATGTAGCTGCTACACATCCGGTATCTCCGGATCATAGATTCATTAACTTCGAAAAGGTGATTGAATATTTGTAGAAAGTGTATGTGACTCTGTTTTTCTTTGTGTATTCTCTACGGTGCATTGAATGGCCATCTGAGCCATGATAGCCTGGACCATATATCGGCCAGTTACACCTGTTGTAGCTTTCGACACAGGTAGCTCAGGATGTGACAGATACAGTGATAACATTTAGTGCAGTATGATTAAAAAAGTATGTATGCGGCATGTCCATTACATGTAGTTCCTGTCAATACCTAATCTGATAAATGTTCCATTTTTTGTAGAACATCTCTACACAGTCTATATAGAGTGTACCGTCATATAGGCTATTTTAATAGTACATATATTATTTACCATGTCTATTGTATTGAGTGAAATAAGGAATAGTGATGTTGTATAGACTTGTGTTGCCATAGACCTTGCTAACCCTTCTACCAAGTTGTATTCATTTTTTTGTCATACCTTTTGCTGCATGTCTCAAACGCTATAAGTGACCGTCGACATGTAGAGGATACAGCAACAGTAGAATGTCCACACACATGTAATACACATATCCCATAACAACTACAAAGCAATTATATTTGAATCAGATGACGATTATGTATAGAACAGGTCCGATTTGGTCCGCTACAGCTATACTTAACAATACCTGTAAATTATTTACTTTTCTGACCGTACCAGGCGTTTCCATGACATGTCGTGTGTATTTCAGTGTGTTCAATTATATCTTCTTGGGCCGTGCTTTCTTTTATTAAATATGCGGCGGTGGTGTCATGTAAGGCTTTACTATTTATTGGTCATGTAATGTAGTGGCTGCTCATCATCACGCAACACACATTCTATGAATTTCTACTGACCGTAGAGCGGACATTCATGCAATTTTATTGAACTGTTTATTTATCAGTTTGTAAATTCTCCAACAGCAAACTGTCGTGATTGTAGTTATAACGTATTGTTAATAGCATGACTATTGTATAATAGTGCGTAGAACGAACATTTCATTGTGAGAGCCGCAGTCGAAGCTGTCCTTATGATCCAACTGGTGCCACATGGTGCTACCCCGTTGCTGACTCGGCATGTGTATACACCAGAATCTGCATATGTCAGGTTGGACAATCGGAGAGTTGCGGCGGCTTCCAGGATGGGGCGAGTTATTTCCCCGTATCCAGGCCACGACTGTACCCAGCTTGAGTACAGGTATAGTCTGGGAACACCGGACGGTGAACACGTCAGATCCACAAACTGACCATTCACTGTCGCCGTGGCCACAACATCTGGTGGATCTGAATTAGACATTAGGCAATATCACCAACACAAGCATATAGTGCATATACAGCATATAACACACATCTAAAACTGACAATTATAAATAAACAAAATAGCAACGACAATTCATAAATCGTTACATATAGATAAGCCTATTTTAGTAACCAACTAAAATAATTAGATTCTGCGACAATACACGTCAGGTTCATTTATTTCAACATATCGTGATTCAGCAACACATTCAGTATGTACTTTAATTCATTGCAATATGTAATGCAGTCCTGCACAAACACGTCTGACACGCAACTGTGACAGAGCGGTGGACATTGACTTACACTGTATGATCAGATCCATGTACGCGATGCCCGCTGAGCCGATTCCGTTATGTACCTGACACAGATACCGGCCGGCGTCACTGCGATGTACATCCGGAATACTGTACGTGTACATGAATGTCCACTGGTTGCCGACCCCGGTCCCCTTTCCACTCTCCAGTGATGTAGCCTGGCCGTCCTTGTACCAGGTGAAGGAGGGGGCCGGCTTACCGTTGGCCGTACACGTCAGCGCAGTAGTCGGTGCGCCCTCCGTTACTGTGACGTCACCACCTGGGATCGAGGCCACGGGGCTATCTGTAATGTAACCACGTTCAGATCTACATTATACTGGTGGCTGTACACGTCAAGGCAGTAGTCGGGGCGCCCTCCGTTACTGTGACATCCACACCCGGGATTGAAGCTACGACACTGTCTGTAATTTAACCATGGTCACTATAGATAGGTGATGGGTTAGGGTTAAAATTTTCATTTCCAGTCATTATAGATAGGTGACGGGTTAGGGTTTTCATTTCCAGTCATTATATATAGGTAATGTGTTAGGGTTTTCATTTTCAGTCATCATAGATAGGTGATGGGTTATGGTTTTCATTTCCAGTCATTATAGATAGGTGATGGATTAATGTTTTCATTTCCAGTCATTATAGATAGGTGATGGGTCAGGGTTTTCATTTCCAGTCATTATAGATAGGTGATGGGTTAGGGTTTGCATTACCAGTCATTATAGATAAGTGATGGGTTATGATTTTCATTTCCAGTCATTTTAGATAGGTGATGGGTTAGCGTTTTCATTTCCAGTCATTATAGATAGGTGATGGGTTATGGTTTTCATTTCCAGTCATTATAGATAGGTGATGGATTAATGTTTTCATTTCCAGTCATTATAGATAGGTGATGGGTCAGGGTTTTCATTTCCAGTCATTATAGATAGGTGATGGGTTAGGGTTTTCATTACCAGTCATTATAGATAAGTGATGGGTTAGGATTTTCATTTCCAGTCATTTTAGATAGGTGATGGGTTAGCGTTTTCATTTCCAGTCATTATAGATAGGTGATGGGTTAGGGTTTTCATTACCAGTCATTATAGTTAAGTGATGGGTTAGGGTTTCATTTTCAGTCATTATAGATAGTTGATGGGTTAGGGTTTTCATTTCCAGTATTTATAGATAGGTGATGGGTTAGGGTTTTCATTTCCAGTCATTATAGATAGGTGATGGGTTAAGGTTTTCATTTCCAGTCATTATAGATAGGTGATGGGTTAGGTTTTTCATTTCCAGTCATTATACATAGGTGATGGTTAGCGTTTTCATTTCCAGTCTTTATAGATAGGTGATGGTTAGCGTTTTCATTTCCAGTCATTATAGATAGGTGATAGGTTAGTGTTTTCATTTCCAATCACTATGGATAGGTGATGTGTTCGGGTTTTCATTTCCAGTCATTATAGATAGGTGATGGGTTAGGGTCTTCATTTCCAGTCATTATAGATAGGTGATGGGTTAGGGTTTTCATTTCAGTCATTACAGATGGTGATGGTTTAATGTTTTCCATTTCCAGTCTATTATTATAGTATGTGATGGGTTAGGGTTTCATTCCGTCATTATAGATAGGTGATGGGTTAGGGTTTCATTTACCAGTCAGTATAGATAAAGTGTTGGGTTAGGATTTTCATTTCCAGTCAATTTAGATAGGTGAAGGTTAGCGTTTTCATTTCAGTCATTATAGATAGGTGATGGGTTAGGGTTTTCATTTCACCAGGTCATTATAGTTAAGTGATGGGTTAGGGTTCATTTTTCAGTCTATTTAGATAGTTGATGGGTTAGGGTTTTCTTTCCAGTATTTATAGATAGGTGATGGGTTAGGGTTTTCATTTCCAGTCATTATAGATGGTGATGGGTTAAGGTTTTCTTCCAGTCATTCTAGATAGGTGATGGTTAGGTTTTTTCATTTCAGTCATTATAGAAAGGTGATGGTTAGCGTTTACATTTCCAGTCATGATAGTAGGTGATGGTTAGCGTTTTCATTCCGTCATTATAGATAGGTGATAGGTTAGGTTTTCATTTCCATCACTATGATAGGTGATGGGTTCGGGTTTTTCATTTCAGTCATTTCCAGTCTTATAGATAGGTGATGGGTTAGGGTCTTAATTTCCAGTCATTATAGATCGGTGATGGGTTAGGGTTTTCATTTCCAGTCATTATATATGTAGTGATTTAGGTTAGGATGTTTCTTTTCATTTCCAGTCATTATAGATAGGTGATGTTAGGGTTTTCATTTTCAGTCATTTCATATTATAGGTATGAGTATTTTGGTTTTCATTTCCAGTCATTATAGATAGGTGACGGGTTAGGGTTTTCAGGGTTTCATTTTCCATCATTATAGATAGGTGATGTGTTAGGGTTTTCATTTCCAGTCATTATAGATAGGTGATGGGTTAGGGTTTTCATTTCCAGTCACTCTATATAGGTGATGGGTTAGGGTTTTCATTTCCAGTCATTATATATAGGTGATGGGTTCAGGTTTTCATTTCCAGTCATTATAAATAGGTGATGGGTTAGCGTTTTCATTTCCAGTCATTATAGATAGGTTATGTGTTAGGGTTTTCATGTTCAGTCATCATAGATAGGTGATGTGTTATGGTTTTCATTTCTAGACACTATAGATAGGTGATGGGTTAGGGTTTTTATTTCCAGTCACTATAGATATGTAATGTGTTAGGGTTTTCATTTCCAGTCATTATAGATAGGTGATGGGTTAGGGTTTTCATTTCCAGTCACTATATATAGGTGACGGGTTAGGGTTTTCATTTCCAGTCATTATAAATAGGTGATGGGTTAGCGTTTTCATTTCCAGTCATTATAGATAGGTTATGTGTTAGGGTTTTCATGTTCAGTCATCATAGATAGGTGATCCAGTCATTATAAATAGGTGATGGGTTAGCGTTTTCATTTCCAGTCATTATAGATAGGTTATGTGTTGGGTTTTCATGTTCAGTCATCATAGATAGGTGATGTGTTATGGTTTTCATTTCTAGTCACTATAGATAGGTGATGGGTTAGGGTTTTTATTTCCAGTCACTATAGATATGTGATGGGTTAGGGTTTTCATTTTCAGTCATTATAGATAGGTGATGGGTTAGGGTTTTCATTTCCAGTCACTATATATAGGTGACGGGTTAGGGTTTTCATTTCCAGTCATTATAAATAGGTGATGGGTTAGCTTTTTCATTTCCAGTCATTATAGATAGGTTATGTGTTAGGGTTTTCATGTTCAGTCATCATAGATAGGTGATGTGTTATGGTTTTCATTTCTAGTCACTATAGATAGGTGATGGGTTAGGGTTTTTATTTCCAGTCACTATAGATATGTGATGGGTTAGGGTTTTCATTTTCAGTCATTATATATAAGTGATGGGTTAGGGTTTTAATTTCAAGTCATTGTATATATAGGTGATGGGTTAGGATTTTCTTTTCCAGTCATTATATATAGGTGATAGGTTAGGGTTTTCATGTTCAGTCATTATAGATAGGTGATACATGTAGGTTAGGGTTTTCATTTCCAGTCACTATAGATATGTGATGGTTAGGGTTTTCATTTCCAGTCATTATAGATAGGTGATGGGTTAGGGTTTTCATTTCCAATCACTATGGATAGGTGATGGGTTAGGGTTTTCATTTCCTGTTATTATAGATAGGTGATGGGTTAGGGTTACGGTTTTCATTTCCAGTGTCGCTGCATATAGGTTTGAACTTCATTACTTCTTTGTCATCATCCATATTCACATTCTGCAACTCAACTACTAGTATGTGGCCCACATACCCAATGTCAAGGTCACATCACTTTAAATTAGTGTTAATATTTTTACAAAATGTGTTTGTAACTTTCTACAAACCTTATAACACTGTATCAACATATATACACCCTTGGAAGTTGGACCATCAATACACCTTGTTACCAACGGCCAGCATGTTGAGCCCACCGTGGCATTTGATAGTAATCAAATGCCACGGTGGGCTCAACATGTTGGCCGTGGCCATATATATAGTTTGCTGAGAGAAATAGGGTACATCGTAAGTTTCCAATTTATGTCAGTAACACCATTAAATAAAGTATTTTCAGTCATAAATGTTTGCATAACAGAAATAAAGAGCGATATTTGGGCCACATTTAAAATAATTTATGTTTTCCCAAACCCGATCCTACTTGTAAAACATGGGTAGGTAGGCAGGTAAAAAAATTGTTCAATTGATAAAAACATGCCTTGGGAAATACAATAAAAAAAGTAGGTACAGAAAGATACAAACTCCGACAATGAATAATGTAAAATGACTTTGTTCAGAACATTGGAATGTTGAGATTTTCATGATTAATACATTAATGACTAGATTTGTTGACTTAAAATACTTATACATGACGATGACGTATATGAATTTTGCAAGAAGGTTTAACGTTATGTTTCTAATTTCATTCGAATTTTGAAAGATAATTTTTGCGTTCGCCGAAAAAATGAAATGTGCCATCAATTGCTTCCGTCTGCATCGCTGAAATGCTTGTGGTTTACGTAATAACGCGACAAAGAATGTTATCAAAAGCGTTCAGTTGACACCGAGAAACAACGAGCGACGGTCGGAAATGAAGCTAAATTAAATTATTACCCAAATGTCAAGAAATTGAACGAAAAGTTGCGCAAAAAAAATGTTGCTTTTACAGTGATAACAGAATTTGGGGTGGCACGTCTTTTTCGGACCAAACCGACATACATTTTATTATAGCCTTAGGCAATTTTAAAGTGGTTTATCAGGATTAAAAAAAACAAAAACTAATGAAAATGAAAACGTATTTTCATCATGGCCCTGTGTAAAGTGGATTAATTGAAGATATATGATCTTGTTGAACGCAACAAGATAGGAAATCCGATAACCGGTCCTAGTATTGCAATATATCTTAAATAAAACCAATTTTCACAGAAAACACGTTTTTAATAGTATTTTTTTTCTCAAAAATCCTGATATGCCCCTTTAAGGCCAAGTATGGTAGATGATACAACTAAAGAAATATGCATGTACATATATATTTGATTATATATTTATTAAACTGCACATTTATCTTTGCAGATACAACAGCGTCACAGAAAGACTAAAGAGTCAAGCCAAAGCTGCGAAAAACTATTGACACCCCAGCATATGTGAATACAAATTAATATATGCCTGGTGTGTTCTCAGTTTACTGGTAATCACATTTCAGCCATCAACATAGAATTAGTTGTAACCAGTGATGGTTTTATGTGCATTATGCCAGTTCTTAGAGAGGTCATGGTGACACGTAGATGCATCATAAAATATATGTGACTGTGATTTGAGAAATGGGACATTTGGTATTTCAAACCAGTGTAGACCCATGTAAGGCCGCAAATCCTGTCTGATCAGGCTCTGCACTAGTTGCCAATTACTTGCTTAGTTTTCCAGCAGCCTCGAGCTCGCGCAACACATTACACATTTGTCAAATCACAGTTTCGCATCAGTTGAGAATAGTTCTCAAATATTTTCCTATAAATATTAGTTTCATTTGAACTGAATGTCCCAATATAAAAAAATACAATGGGACCACTTCTCCAAATGTAGTGGGTGGCATGTGGGAGCATGTGATGGGTAAGTTAACGATTGCGATTCGTCGTTACTGGAATCCCGACTGGAGACTTGGTTTGACCCTCATATACGACTTTGGCATTTTGTATGTGACGGTTGAATCTGGTTATATCCCTTATGTGAGAATTACGATTATTCGTTGTCTACGTTTAGGGGAAGGGGCCAAGTGACTTTGGTGTGGTATGGACCTGGCATCAGGTCAGATTATTCTAATTTCAGGGCTGAATATATTTGTTTCTCGATGTAAATATTCTGTTCTGATTTTGGGACTTTCCCCACAATGCATCAGGTTAAAACGGAATTGAACCCGTTTGCCCGGCCTTACACGACCTTAGCTGTTGCTACGCCGTTCAAAACTAATTAACACACAAACACACTTCTCCAAATATTTGATACGATATATCCTGATTGAAGAAAATTCCGCTGATTAATGATGTCGTAGGTAGTATTTTCCATGAAACATAACATCACATGTATAGATACAGAGAATGACTGAATGGTAATGCAACTAGAACTTGGGTGTAACAGAAGGGGGAATCTGTCACTGGTTTATAACTCCGCTGGTACATTTTTGTATGTGTGTGCTGCTGATCTTGAAATTGATACGTATTTAGCACATTTCATGTCACAGAAAACAATCTGAGTGCATGATGGTGTTGCAGAATAGTTTGCCCTCCCCAATGTAGTTCCCACTACCCACAAGCAGGTGAATATTCATCCCAACCCCTTCCCCACCCCCATCCCACTATTACAGTAGCGTTTGTGTTCCTCATGTGAAGGTGAAGTCAACGTGGTCCACACACGTTTGCTGTATACTTAATAGCCAATCAAGTCCCTGTTTTACCGTTTGAAAATGGGTTTCTATTTTTCTTATTTAATTAAAAATGCCATTGTTTTCATGACGTAGCATATGCTCTAAAAACTTTGCATGCATATTGAAACAAAAATGGCAAACGAGTTTCCAGGAAGCTGTGTGCATAATTATGCAGTGATAAACATAGTTAAATGTTTACGATGAAGCGCATGCACAGTGAAGAAAAACCGGGGAAACGCACAGAAACTACAAAATCTGGTTTTCTCGTAAACGTAGTACAAGCGTGGGTGAAACCAAAACTCCACATGTAAACTAGGAACAAACACACACACACACACACTAATATAGATGAACTCTCAGCAGTGGCTACCGTCTTTCAGAAAGGAAATAGGGGCAATGTGACGAAGTATTTTTCCGCAACGGTAACAAACTTCTTACATTTATTAACTTGCAAGATATGTAATATGGCAAGCCGTTTTCATAGTTATTCCCAAAACAATATAGGAACTAAACTGTATTATATGTATTGCATAAGAATATCAACTAAAATAAATAAGATATCTTAAATAAATTGCGTTACATAAGATACTAAATTTAAGATAAGTACTAAACTTTAGTACATATTGTCTTAGTTAAAACTTTTTCAGATGAATCATGGTATAGTTATATAAGACAAGTACTAAGCTTTATAATATATTTATATAGTACACTAGATATCTTTTAAACTGTACATAATATATAATAACCATATATTGTAAACTGTATACTATATCTACGAAACTTTAGTAGATACATCATAAATTATAATTATATGATACATGTACTCATACAGATAATAATATATCCTATAACCAATTATTAGTAGATACATTTGTATCTTGTTTACAAAAATAACATAGATATCACAGTTATTTCTAATATTTCGCACATATATTATAAATTGTCTTTATGAGATATCTTGGGTGAATAAATAGTAAATAACATGTAATATATCAGGTTCTACAGTGGTGACAATTATTCCAACGTCCTTCCTAGCCGGTGGCTCATAGGTTATAGATCCCCACTTTAACAGCAGTTCATGCCGAATACTACTTCACAGATATGTACAGATATATTGATGCCACTCATTTGGACCGTATCGCCCAGACATTTAAAATGGGTGGTAGCATTATATACTTGTGTTGAAATACAAAGAATATGGAGAAAAAGTGTTGGTATATTTTGTTTTGGTGAATCAGTATCTTACGTATCGAACGACATAGCATCTTGTTCCCAGAAGATAGGATCTCCCGTTAACACTAGTTAGCTATCTCGATCCCACGACATAACATCTCGTTCCCACGATATAGTATCTCCTTATCATGAATTAGCCATCTCGTTACCACGTCATAGCATCTCGTTACCACAAGTTAGTTATCTATTTCCCCACAACATAGCATCTCGTTCGAACGACATAATCAGCAATAGAATAGCAGATATTACTGCACCATCTTGAATTACGATGCTGTTACCTTTTTATTGGCTGACTATGTCGTGGGAACGAGACAGCCCACTTGTGGGTACGAGATGCTTGTCGTGGGAACGAGATGCTATGTCGTGGGAACTCGATAGGTAACGAGATAGCTAACTCATGGTAACGAGATCATGTCTGGTGGGAACTAGATAGAAAAAACTTGTGGATGCCCTTTATAAGATGCTTTAGTAGCTTGCATAAAATGGGTTAAAATAACAATTCTCAAGAAATATAATAAAAGACCACCAGGTGCCACACACAAGACGACATAAGAGTTGCTGTAAGGTTTGATACTCCAGATTATACAGGAAAGCGTGCAGGATGCATTGATTCATGGACAGCAGAAGCAGTGGATCCTGATCAGACTGTTTGCATTTGTTTGAATTTAGCGCATACTAAAGCCTGAAATGGATTGGCGCATATGCAATTCATATGAAATATACATTTTGTTTAATATGCAATTCATATGAAATATACATTATTTTTTCATATGCAAAAGTCATGTGAAATTCATGTTTTTCATATGAAATTCATATTTTATAGGTTTAAAAGCATTGTACATGAATCTTCATATGAAATTCTTATGATTTGCATATGAAGTTCATATGATTTGCACTTGAAATGCATATGAAGATTTCGCATATGAATTGCATATCGGCTCACTTTATATCACTTGCATATGAAATTTTCATATGAAAAACATATGCAATTCATATGCCACACATTTTGTAGTGTAGTCATTCGGGGAACAGTCAAAACATATTGCTCCTGGGTGCTGTGGACGACCCGATGCACTATTGCCTTCGACCTCTGGCAATAGTACCTTGGGTCGATCACAACAACGAGGGGCAATATGTTTTTTTTTATTGTTCGCCGAATGATCGTGAAATAACTGTATACTATAATGCGACGTCATTGATAAAGTGTCAGTATACCGGCATGCCAAATTCCATTCAGATATAGACACTATCTATCAACTTACATATTACTGTACACTATTTATTGGATGACCCTCGTATGTAGCCAACTCTCGGACAGACAATCGGTGTGTCGACTATCTGCACAATATAATGATGCGGGAGCTGTGGGTAAGTCGCAGTTGTATAATGAGGAATACAAAATCCCATCTATGCAATAATTGTTTGTACATAATCTGCTGCATTAGCTGCAATGTGCAGTTTCTGAACATTTAAACGAAATAGTGTAAACTACTGAAAATGTGACCTGGAAATCACTGTACCTTTCCCCCAGATAAAAGACAATGCAATATATAGTAAATACATGGTTAGTGCCTTAGAATATAAAATATATTCGGTTGAGCCTTATACAGCGAGCCCCAATAAAGTTGTCGGGGCGAAACCGAATATATTTTATATTCTAAGGCATTAACCATGTATTTACTTTATACCACAACCCATTTTACGTTTACGTCACGTTGATTTATGACGTAACGTCAAGTTGTCTGACTTACGTCATTACGGCCGTCTTGGATGAGGAGGACAAGGAGCAGTACGGAAAACATTTTATTTTAGAAATTCGCCCAGAACCATGCTAGCTACCTTGGAAATGATTCAAATAAGAAAACAAGAGCTAGTTTGTTCAAATCGATCCGGTAATTCTGAAATTATTACGAAAAATCGATTTGAAATGGGACAGTTTTGACAAGGTGGAGGAGCTCGAGAAGCTGGTCGAAAAACAACTTTTTTTATAAATTCACTCTGAAACCCGGTTAGATAGCAGCTTGGAAATGGTCTAACTAAGAAAACAAGAGTTAGTTTGCTCAAATCGGTCGGGTAATTCTGAAATTATTGCGAAAAATCGATTAGAAGTGGGACAGTTTTGACAAGGTTGAGGAGCTCGAGAAGCTGGTCGATAAACAACTTTTTTAGAAATTCACTCCGAAACCCGGCTAGATAGCTTGGAAATGGTTTAACTAAGAAAACAAGAGTTAGTTTGTGAAAATCGGTCCAGTAATTCTAAAATTATTCCAACACTATTGAGGTGAAGGGAGACACTTTTTACGTTGCTACTTTGAACCCACTGATCACATGACGATAGGTCAAAGTTGAGAAAATAAAGCTAGTACGGCTGACACCCGGTTACATTGTAATTATATGCAGACTGAGCACCACAACAAAAGTGCAAGTTTATTATGCTACTTTGATGTATATACGGTTAGTAGCGAATATAGATGATGTTTATTCGGCCCCCTTTAATATGTTACTTCAGACGCTGGTTGCGGTATAAACTAATATATTTCTCCGTTAATACAGAGAATACTATAAGTCATACATACAGTGGAGGTCCAGTGTGAATGGCCCACTGGTCACAGCCCGGACACCGTTGTCCGCCGTACACGTGATGATGTTGCCGTCGTCGTTCCGCATTGGAGTGAACACCAGGGTGGTCTGGGTAGACGCTGTCTGAGTACCTGTACCCGTCCTGGACGTCTGTCTCCAACTGATGGACGTCGATCCCGGGTTGCCATCCACAAAGGCACACGTTAGTGCCAGCTGGTTCACCCCGTTGGATGTGAATTGACTACTACCGGTCACATTGACCGATTCAGGAGCATCTGTAATACAGGCAGACATATTGGTGATTCTCAAGTTAGCTGTGAGTGAACCATACATGTGGACAAGATTTATTTGGCATGATAATGTGTACTTTTACAAATGTATACAATGTCATACTGTATACCTATTTTATTGATGTACGTATACACCAATACTCGTCGTTACTCATGTACCAGCTCCGAAAAATATATACATACTGTATACCAATTATATTGATGTACGTAGACATCAATACTCGTCGTTACTCATGTACCAGCTCCGACAAATATACACATACTGTATACCTATTACACTGATTACTCATGTACCTGCTCTGACAAATATACACATACTATATACCTATTATATTGATGTACGTAGTCATCAATGCTCGTCGTTACTCATGTACCAGCTCCGACAAATATACACATACTGTATACCTATTACACTGATTACTCATGTACCTGCTCTGACAAATATATACATAATGTATACATATTATACTGATGTACATTGACATCAATACTCGTCGTTACTCTGTACCAGCTCGAAAAGAGGAAGATTATCCATGACCCGGGGTTGAGTAAAAAAATCGAAATAAACTTTGCACATCGACCCAGCATAAGGAATCTACATATCAAGTTTTATGCCGGTGACGGACGGACATGACAGGACGGACGGACAAGGTGAACACTAAATGCCCCCTCCACTAACTTGGTGGGGCATACAAATGATTGACAGTTGATGCTTAGAAAGTGTCAAATGAAGATTGTATTGTATACGGCAGATTCTGGTGTACACCACCAGCAGATGATATTGTCCAAGTTTTGTGGTTGTATCTGTTACTGTGAGCGACAAACGGACAGAACACAAACACTTAACATGAATATGACTATGTCACTGAAGCAGAAAAAGTAGGTCTATGAAGAAATTGCCCCCACCCCAAACAAAACAAAAACATCTTTCTCTATGGGATGTTAACATGGTGTCGAAAATATATTTGTTCAAATACATTTTATTATATGTTGACCTTTTTGAAAATTTTAACTTATTTTATTTATATATTTCTTGGATCATTTCTAAGCTAATACGCCAGGAATCGTCGTAAATTTACATTTGCTTTTATTTTCACTACATCAGTCAATATATATTTCGGCCCATGTTAGGTTGTCAATGGACAAATTCGACATATTTGTGTCTGTGAAATGAAAAATGGGGATTATGGGATTTATGACCAGTGCAGCTCAACATAGCACTTCTGTAGCCTGGTAACGATCCATAGTGCTTGGAAGAACTGTGACAGGTGTTCCATTCATGGAATGGCGAACAATGCCGGTATTGATCACATTGTGTTGATGTACAGGTGATCTGGATCTACACTGGTTGCAAACGTCATATGGCGCATTTCTCCACTCAAAGCCACATTTTATAATTCAATGTTGGTTTTGTCAATATTTCGTATTCAGTACCATAAACATCTGCTCCGTTGTCCCCATCATGTTCAGTAAACCACTGTGTATGTGTCTGTACCGTTACATTACAACAATATATACTTACAACGGATGTCAATGGTGGTTGATTTTGTGAGTTGTGTTGCCAACAATGTTGTTGGGTTTGAAACTGTACACTGAAGCGTTCTTCCGTCGTCTTCCTTCACTACAGGGGACTGTAGTGTGGACGTCGCCATATACGGGTCTGTACCGGTGATCGACGTTTCAGGTGTGATCGAACTGCCCTTGTATGTCCAGGCCATGGCGATACCTGTGGCGGGACGAAAGCCGGACGTTGTACACCGGACCGTCACGAAGGATCCAGCCTCGGCCTCACCGACCTGCTCCAATGTGGGCAGTGACGGCCTCACTGTAGGAAATAGCAGGACAATGACCATTATGGTAACTGTTCGATAGCATGTACAAACTAAAATCGTGGAGATGGCTACTTAATGCTCTTTATAATATACTCTAAGAAGAACAGGGTCAGATATACTTTATACATATATTCAGTCACACATGTATGATCTACTACATTTGAAACAAAATGTCATGTTCTATAAAGTCAGTCCTTATGGAGAATCATCGACCTACTCCTCTGTGGGTGATGATGGCCCGATAGTGAACAATAGGGTAATTGTTGTTAATGAGGAAACAGTACTTACATTTAAATATTTTTTACAATATTTAATCTGTTCAATAGCCAAAAGTATGTCGGCAAGAATAACAAAAATTGTTCTATGATGTGAGTTCCTAATGCATACATATTAAACATATGGCTTATGGGTAATATTATATTTATCAGAAATAAAAGAAGTTACGGATGCTTGCCCACATTCTATTTGAAACACTTTTACATACTACAATTCATGTATAAACATATTAAACACCAACAGTTTCTCCAATGTTTCTTACATGTATCATGTGTATTACATATTGTGTTGTGTGTCAGGCATTGAACCAACTGTGTTATGTTTGGGCAACCATTTTCTCCAGCTGTTAATCAACTGGAAACTCAGATGATTAAATCAATACGCACAATACATATATCTCGATTTCTGCATATATCAACAGTTGTCGCCATGGCTGGAGAAATTGGGCTTATGAAATTGTTTAACATTGTAGCTCGTGATCAAATAGCACACTACATTAGCTTGATAACAATTTGTATTGATTGCTCGAAGCATTTCTTTATTGAATAGCGAACAGTGCAGATCATGATCACACTGTGCCGATACACAAGCTGATTCAGACCTACACTGGTCATAAAACCGATAAACCCTATGTATCCAGTCACAGCAACATTTTATGAAATTGCCGAAAATTTACAGAGTGTCTTTATGTCCTCGTCACGCGTTTTCCTTGACCCTTACGCTGCTGAATTAAATTATGTCGTCTGCTGTTTATATTTTATTTTCAATTTTCCTCATTACAAACATGGAAATTATTATAAAGTGCTGTCGAATCATGTTTTTGTTGAGAAAGAAGATAAAAGAAGACAACAACAATTTACGTTTCCCGCGTTCTAAGGATTGATTGCTGTATACATGTAGTCATTGGAAAGCAATTACGACATAGAGCAATGTTGACCAAAAAGGAACTTTGTTGGGAAATCATGCACGTGACAACATAACACGGCATTGTTCTCATGCTAGAGTCTGTCTCCATCTGTCAGTCAAAGAGTGTTGTATGTAGCGATCATTCAAATGTTTTCCCATTATATTCTGTCATGAAATGATTTTGATGCCAGCAATATGAGAAGTGTACAATTAGTCACCTGATGCTTGCATTTAAATGTTTTACCTCAGATAATCAATATACCAAATATATTGTACACACGTTAAATATATAACACAATCTTTAGCAATGACAATACCAGGTTGGTAACACTATTGGTTGATCAATGCATTTATCCTTATAGTTCACATATACATGTCTGCAAACACTTGCTACCTTTACATACTAAATCATGTTTGCAAAACATGCTGTATGAATATGTTCATGGAACTATCTTCTTCTCAACTTATGGTCGTCAATGTCAGGATGAATACTTGCAATTGAGGCGGAGTGTCAGGCTGACGGATTCTAGGACATCTACCGTAGATTTGGTGAACGACGGCTGGCATATAAATTCGCCGCCGTCGTCGGCCCGGGCCGGCGAAAACGTGTAGGTGGCGGTGACAGTATACCCATCTCCCTCCTCTGTTACCGTGTTCGAGCTGATCAGGGCCGTATACGGTATGGTGCCACGGTACCAGGTAACGGTCGGTGCGGGGTTGCCCGCGCTGGATGTACACGTCAATGTCAGGGACTGGCCGTCTGTTCCCACCACGGTGCCATTCGGATGTCGTTTGGATATCACCGGGGTCTGTGAGAGGACTGTAATGTTATTGTATATACCCAGAATAATGTACATGTCAGTGTCAGGGGCCGGCCTTCAGTTCCCACCTCGGTGCCGCCCGACTGTAGGTTGGAAATCACCGGATTCTGTGTACGGGCTGTAATGTTATTGTATATACCCAGAAAAATTTACATGTCACTGTCAGGGGCCGGCCTTCAGTTCCCACGACGATGCCGCCAGACTGTAGGTTGGAGATCACCGCGGTTTGTGGGCGGACTGTAATGTTAATGTATATACCCAGAATAATGTACATGTAAGTGTCGGGGGGCAGCGTTCAGTTCCCACGACGAGGCCGCCAGACTGTAGGTTAGAGATGACCGGGGTCTGTGAGAGGACTATAATGATATTGTATATATTACCCAGAAAAACGCACATGTCAGTGTCAGGGTGCAGCCTTCAGTTCCCACGATGAGGCCGCCAGACTGTAGGTTGGAGATCACCGGGGTCTGTCAGAGGACAGTAATGATATTGTATATATTACCCAGAAAAACGCACATGTCAGTGTCAGGGTGCAGCCTTCAGTTTCCACAACGATGCCGCCAGACTGTAGGTTGGAGATCATCGGGGTCTGGGGGAGGACTGTAATGTTATTGTATATACCCAGAATAATGTACATGTGAGTATCAGGGGTCGGCCTTCATTTCCCACAACGAGGCCGCCAGACTGTAGGTTGGAGATTACCGGGGTATGTGAGAGGAATGTAATGTTATTGAAGATACCCAGAATAATGTACATGTCAGTGTCAGGGGCCGGCCTTCAGTTCACGCCACGGTGCCGCCCGACTGTAGGTTGGAGATCACCGGGATTTGTGGGCGGACTGTAATGTTATTGTTCTCATAATAATGTACATGTCAGTGTCAGGGGCCGGGCTTCAGTTCCCACGACCATGCCGCCAGACTGTAAGTTGGAGATCACCGGGTCTGTGAGAGGACTGTAATGTTATTGTACATACCCAGAATAATGTACATGTCAGTATCAGGTGCCGGCCTTCAATTCCCACAACGATGCCGCCCGGCTGTAGGTTAGAGGTCACCGGGGTCTGTGGGAGGACTGTAATGTTATTGTATATACCCAGAATAATGTACATGTCAGTGTCAGTGGGCAGCCTTCAGTTCCCACGACGATGCCACCAGACTGTAGATTGGAGATCACCGGGGTCTGTGAGAGGACTGTAATGTTATTGTATATACCCAGAATAATGTACATGTCAGTGTCAGGGGCCGGCCTTCAGTTCCCACGACGATGCCGCCCGGCTGTAGGTTGGAGATCACCGGGGTCTGTGAGAGGACTGTAATGTTATTGTATATACCCAGAATAATGTACATGTCAGTGTCAGGGGCCGACCTTAAGTTCCCACGACGATGCCGCCAGACTGTAGGTTGGAGATCACCGGGGTCTGTGAGAGGACTGTAATGTTATTGTATATACCCAGAATAATGTACATGTCAGTGTCAGGGGCCGACCTTCAGTTCCCACGACGATGCCGCCAGACTGTAGGTTGGAGATCACCGGGGTCTGTGGGCGGATTGTAATGTTATTGTATATGATACTTTTATGTATAATATTGCATAATAATAAAATTTGTAATGTTGTTTGTAATGTTGCAGATATTACCAGATCTTGCAAGTGTTGCAGTTGGAAGAGTCCAACTGACTTCCGTCATAATAGTTTTAACACCTTATGCTGCTTCATTTTAGTACCAATGATGGGGCAAGATGAGTTAATTTATGAGATGGTCATATCCAAAAAACCTCTAAATGTCATATATATTGTAAAGCGGTATTAAATGGTGTGAAAAGTAAACAGTAATTTAAATCATATTGTACATAGCTATCGCCTTTAAATTATTCCAGTTTTGGAATTATGCTCTAAACACTATTTTGGAGCGAAAAACAAGAAGCGCAAATAACTGGAAAATTAGCGACGCGAGAGTTGTGGTTCTTGCGCGTGACAGGTCGTTGACTCGAAATCTATGTATGGATGCAGTTTCGTAAACCTATGGCCCTGGCACGATACATATAAATAATAAAGTTAGAAAACTATGTAGGTACATAATAGTCGGCTCTAAACAAGCCTGCCCATGTGAATCTACTGAAGTTTCAATTTCTCACATTAAAATAGGAAATACAAAGTAATATGAAAACATATGAGAACAGCCATCTGAATGAAGAATGAGATGAAAAGAGATAAAATATGATGTTAGCCATGTTATAATTATATTCGATTACATAATTATGTATACTACAAACACATAATGTTACCCCTCGCAACGAGTTGTGGCGGGTATACTGGAGTCTGGTTGTCCGTGAGTACCGTCCGTCACTAAACCTTACCACTCGAGTAAATGGCTTATCATTTATGTTACCGTACGCGAATCGGCTGCCTAGTTTACACACGCATTGTTATAATGGTCCTCCTCTATCGCCCTGGGACAAGTCCACATTCGTGCCACACCCGCTAAGCCCAGGGCCAAGGTCTAGAGACTCGGAAATATTTACATATGTAGTCTGGGCCCATTATTGTTTTTAGTCTTAGAACAGTACTTCTCATTTACTTCTGACGATCACTATAAGCCTTCCTTCTTGGAGACTCCCACTAATGTACAGTCAAGGGACATAATTATTCACCACCCTGTTACCAAATTGTCTAAATTGGGTTACCCTGTCAGTGCAAATGCGCTGTGTGCTATTTATAGACATGCAACAGGAAGTCTAAATGACATCATATTATGACATCATAATTAACTGATCACATGACATAAAAATGGAAGCTGTGCACTTCCTGTAACCATGGGTAACACTGCGTTTGATTAATGGCTTCCAAACAAAATGAATTGTGTAGTGAAGTTAGAAAATTAATCATAACTTCTTATGAGTCTGGCCAAAATCAGTCAGAATTGGCAAGAATATTTAATATACCACGGTCCACTATTAAGAACATAATAAAGAAATATAAATAATTTGGAACTGTAGAAAATAGACCAGGAAGAGGCAGGAAGAAATTGTTCACAGACAGGGATAGCAATCAACTTTCTCGTGTTGTGAAACAGAACAGAAGGAGATCACTCCAGGATATTACCAGCATAATTAATGAGGGTAAGGACCAAACTTTCTGTACTAAAACTCTGCAGAGAAAAATCCATGATCTGGGGTATAAGCGACGTGTTGCCAAGAAACGGGTGGTGGTGAGGCATGCCAACAAGAAAAAGCGTGTTACGTGGGCTAAAGAAAGAAGGAAATGGACAGTTGATGAACACTGGAGCAAGTGGATATTTAGTGATGAAAGTCAAATTGTAATTGGTGCAAATAACCGTGTGCTTATCTGGCGAAAGGGCTCTGAAGTCAACGACCCCCAGCTTGTGAACGAACCTCCAAGGGGGCGAGTCAGTTTGATGGTGTGGGGATGTATTTGTTATGAAGGTGTCGGAACATTAACACAAGTAGAAAGTAACATAAATGCTACTAAATATATTGAAATACTTGACGATAATTTGTGGCCAGTTGTTGCACGCCATTTCCATGGTAACGACTATATATTTATGGATGACAATGCCCCTGCCCACAGGGCCCGTTCAGTGAAAGAATATATAGAAAAAAACAACATAAACAACACAACGTGGCCAGCACAGTCACCAGACATAAATCCTATAGAAAATATTTGGCTGAAATTAAAAAGAGACATAGAACCTTCTGCAGCAAATATTCACACCAACTCCGAGCTCATTTGTGCTGTTCGACGTGTCTGGGAAAACATCCAACAAGACTATGTTAGAAAGCTATACCAGTCCATTCCAACACGTCTGTCAGAAGTAGTATCTGACCAAATATTAAGGTAAGATTTCAATCTGTTACAAAATAATGACCACATATACAGCAGTTTCATTTCCACAAGTGTTGTCAGTCATTTTGAAAGTGGTGATTAATTATGTCCATTGACTGTATACGTTAGATTTGTACGTGTTTTGTCTGACGTGGTGACGTCTGTGATGACGAGGTCCCGTTGATTGGCGGCGAAACTATCGGGTTTATTTATATCTCTACTGCCTTCAAAGCTATATCTGGTGTCAAGGTGAATACGCAATAAAAATGGGGTAAATTGAGGCCAACTGACAAATCCTGACCAGCTAGCACGCCAATATACCAGTTCAGTAAGCATTAGCGAATTTAATTTAAATGAGTACAGGGTGGCCCAAAAAACTTGGACGCTGTTTATAACTCGTACATCTTCGTAAATAATCTGTCAATCTTCACCAATTTCGACATACATATTACACGTAGTTATTACATTTGGCACTAGGACATTATATTTATTTTATCGATATCGCACGTATGCTGTCACCATGAAGATTCCGACAACCCTGGGTGAAAATAAATAAAAACATGTGTATGCAATGCAGTCAAACTTCTGTAAAATGGTATAACAACTTTCTATCTGCAAAATTGCATTTACAACATCTACAATTAAAGTCCTACATTTACCGTTTACAATAGGCGTTATATGATGCATCTAGTTTGCTTCATTTGTGCTATAAATACAAATAACTGACAGCAGTGCGTGTCAATTTGAGCATTCATTACCCAGTCTTACGCGTGTAGGATGTTTGCCATTTACTTTATCAAATGATCTGTGTAATACTCGCTGTTTAATGACATTTTACATGTAACTAACCTTCTATTCGTACATTTATTATCTGTCGAGTATATATAATTTATGTCAATCTTTCAAGGAAAATAATGCATATGGTACGGCTTTTTCACAACATTCTCAGCAATGGAAATTTCAGAATATGGCCTAATTACGTCATAGTCATAATGATGTCAAAATGCGTGCATGAGCGGTAAGCAATTTGTGTTCGGAAACTAGCACATTCTCTCACCGATATGTACGCCGACATATATTAAGATTCAAACAGTATGTCAAAAGATGAACGGGTTACAAAATACCCTGTACTTATACTCAGCTAAATCAATCATGTATATGAATAGTTCCATGTGAACAGTGTGTATCATGTTTAACTGTAGACGACCAACATGTACCGACCCATTCTGCAAAAAAAACATTCATAAAGTTATGTGATAATGGGGTTATACAGATTTAACCTCATGTACGGCCCAGATGGTAATTGGATACATGTAGCATACTAGTCAGACCTAGTGTATACTTATACAGAAGAACCATACTTACTTCTGACAATCAATGTATTCCATCCATCACTAATGTGCGTGGTACATTTGTACGTGCCGGCGTCCAACGTGGCGACGTCGGTGATGACGAAGTCCCGCTGATTGGCGGCGAAACTCAGCCGGTAGGCTTTGGAGAGTTTCGGGTTTATTTTGTAATTGCCTTCATAGTTATATAAAGTGTCATTCGGCGGTCCTATCCACATAGGATATGTGTAATCTCCTTGTAGTGGACATACAATGGTCGCTGTCTGGCCGACATATGTAGCTGTCGTATCCGTAGCGTCTTGTCCATACACGTTTACGTTGATCATACAAGAGAATACCGCCTGAAACAATGACAATCATCGTTATACATGGTGACATTTATCGCTCCTGCTCACCCAGGATATGTGTAAGCTCCTTGTAGTGGACATACACTGATTGACATTATGTAGCAGTTGTTCGCCTAATGGTTTGTCCATCCGCGCGCACGTTGATCCCACAGGATAATACTGCCTGTAATGTGGCTGTTACTGGAGAAACAACGTGACGAAAATTATTGAATATGTGCTTCAGCTTTCACAGTCGCGGGTGCTTGCTTGTTGTATCGTTCTTGATGGCACACCAGCTGTGGATCATCATATTTTGAAATTACCTCAAAATCGGAGAAATAATGAAAACAAAATGTTTGACTTGGTTGCTAGGCGACGTCTTCAAGTTGCCCAATAAATTTTGAAATACTTTAAATTATGTTATGATATCATTATTGATATTTGTTTTTCAACAAATATAAAGTATAATGTGAGCTAATATACAGCTGATTAACACTAAAACATATAATTTGATACATCAAAATTATCGACATATCACCGGCAATGTAGTGCAAATTTATGACGTCACATTTAGCAACAGAATATTACGCATCCTCTTGTTTAAATAATCAGTTTGTGCATGCTGTCCTCAGATAATGCCTACATTACATCAAACGAAATATATTACAATAACTACTGTCATTATATATTCTATGATCCACGTACGTGGTATATGATACGTATAGTATTACTTGAATGTATTCTCTGCGTGTTCACAGTACTGTGATTCCCGTTCCTGGTGTAGTGTACCAGCACCGGTTGGTTAATAAGTAGTGTCACATGCTACATACATTGTACCTCTAAACGTAGGTATAACACGAAATGTTGTGTTCTATATTCCGTCAGGGTAGTCTCTCATGGGTTCTATGCCCGACTATGCCCGTTGTCAATGTGTCGAGAATAATGTTAATTAATGCAGATGCCAACTGTTATAATCGAAGTCGGATGAGTTGTTAGAGTTAAGAAAGTAAAGTATTCACTCACCAGAACCAGACGTGTAACCATATCCATATAGGTCCACATAGACCTCCACATACAACACGAGTCTAGTCGATCTGTCTCAAGATATGACACTATTTAAAGTACATTTAAAGTAGGATGGATAAAAAACGACCCAAGCATTCAGAGTGTCATTTCCCTGAATATAAACGAAATAATTCAATGTAATTTAGCATATTATCACTTCATGTAGTTGTCCATGAGAGACAAACGTTTCAACTCGCTAACCTTGTGATTAACTATGTAGGGATAAAAAGCTAAATCATGATCCAGCTACTAAAATGTCGGTGTTAATTGAATTATGGTTGGTCAAAATGTGTCAGGCCATTTCTATAGATAATGGCGTTAGTTGCAGTTTGTATTAATGTCTGAAATATACACCCACTTGTGTGGATACACACCAAATCTACCAGTACTGCATTGAGCAAAGTGAATAGATTAGTAATAATAGATTGAAAGTAACACAAATACACGTACAGTAGTCATGGGAATTAGGTGAAGGGTCTATGTATACATGGGGTATGCATATTTTAGCGCATCCATTGTGGAGAAGTGTCCTAATGCTTGTGTCTGGAAAGTCGGTGTGGCGTGCAAAGACCCGTTCTATACCTGATCATATGTTGATTCAATGATAATTGCTTCATAGATGTGATTGAATAAATAAAAACATAACATAGGTGAAAACTGCCTCGTTACTGTATCCTATAATGTACATGGAGCGGCCATGCAAGTCTGCCATATTTGTGTGTTCCAGCCATAAAACAGTTTCACCTGTTCTGCCGTTTGACAACGAACGCAAAATGTGAAGTAGAACATATGCTATAATGTAGCTAATCGCATGTAGAACATCTAGGACAACGGACTCTCCTATCAATTAGATAACACCAAACTGTAAAATATGTCAGTTTTCTGCACAGATTTGTGCCTGTGTTTTTAACAACATGAATCACCATAGTAAATAGACTCATACACAGAAAAATCGTATATTGTGTCATTTATACAAGGCCAACCACACAACACATACCATATATACCAACTATTGTACTCTGTTATTAGTTATCAAATCCAGTGACACGTAAGCAGTTTACCTGAGCGTATCTTCACTGGTGTCTACTTGCCTACTATGCGAGTCAATATATACACACTAACAATAGGCTGTGCATCAGATTTAAGTTTACACGTTGCAAATTATTATTTTAGATTGACGGGAGACATTTTCAGATATCTCGTGTTTTTGTATAGTTTGCCGACATTCTTGTTATAGCACGTTGTTGTCATATCTGTATGATGTATTGACCAAAGTTTACAAGGTTTACTGTCATATTATTTACAGCATTTGTCAAACGCTTGAAGTGGCGAAACTGTACGATTGTTTGAACATACACAGATGGCGGAGATGGCAACTCAATGCATCATCTAGTATACAGTAACAGGACAATATTCACCTATTACCTTATATTCATATATCACATCACTTTTATGAAACAATTATCATTGAAGCTAATGGTATCTTTATATGACCGAATTCCTTAACGTGTTGAAATATTCACCCACGATAATGGAAAGTGAGACATAGCGGTCACAATTCCGGCGTCGTCGTCGTCGTCAGCAATTGTTGACGTACATTTTGGACTTTAGTTCAAATATCACATATTTATTGATCCGTTAGTCGGATCATTACCAAACGTGTCAACAGCTTCCTCACATTGATATATATCCATCCAGTGTCATTCGCGTGACCTTGACCTTCACCTTGGTGTCCGTAACCTTTGTTAGGAAAGAGGTATTTGTGTCATTTGTGTCAATACTTTTGCGCATTTCGTATATGTCCCGATACGTTAGTCTGATGTACGCCAACCTTCTCGAATAGCTTCCATACATTGATACCTAACCACCCAGGCACATTCGGTTTCAATTGACTTATTTATCGCAACATATAGGTCACGTTCGTCAAATTCGTCAACATTTTATTTATGTTAGTCGGAACTTCCTTACATTGATAACCAACTACCTGTCAATGGATCATTCAAGCGACATTGACCTATATTTTCGTAAGATAGGTCATGTCCATCAAAAACTATGGCTCATTCGATGACATTGACATACTTTTCTCGAAATATAGGTCATTTCCGTCAAACCATTGGACGTAAGACCAAAATTTGCATATCACATAGTATATCCAAAATTTATCAGGAGATTCCAAATATTGATAACTAACACCCTGTGTGATTCGAATAACACATTGGTAGTGGGTGAGACACTCCCGGGCACGGCCTGTGTAACTATTCAATGAATTCCGGCCTTTTCATTTTTGAACCATCTTTTTGTTATACTAGCGATACAATGCACATTTATGTGTTTAGAAAGCTGGAGTCGTTTCTACAATACACCCAATATAACGTTTCAAAGATATTTAATAATGATGGTACATTTCAAGTCCATTTGATTTAGCGCCATTGATTACGGTGTTATTGCACAAGGTCATTTGTGTCAAAGTCTGTCACATTTCTCAATACAAATACCTAGCATCTGCTGATACGAAACTCAATGGAATGATCACGGGTATTATTGACCAGAAATTTCTGTCTGTAATGCAGGTAACTTTAAGTCGTCCTACGTTACAGACATAACTTTCAGGTTAGGGTATTATCACACGTATATAAAATACAGCCGTGATCAACGTCCAATATGTCCAATGGCTATTATCCCCACATTTAAAATCCAGTTGATCTATGTCGATATTTTAACAACCTCGCTGTATACCGCCAATGCTAAACCCAGTAGTTTAATCCCGCTACTCTTCCTGGTCGTATGCAATATATACATGTATATATATATATTAGGACAACTGCACTGTACTTCCTTCTTTACAATAACCACCCTACCGTGTAACATACTTGTACTTCGTTACTCTCACGTGTATGTATGACGTGGTAATGCATAACTTTGTATTAAGTAATAAGGTAATGTGAAGCTCACTGGGGACTTCTGTTCACACTGTTTGCGTTAAAGTTTAGTTTATTCAATAACGTGTGAGCCGCTTCACCGATTTTATAATATGTGGCTACCACGTGTGTCTATGGATAGGGCTATGTTCTGCACACACGACCCACGTCCGACCGCCCAAGTTAAAGATCACTCCGGATTTATGTTCACGTTGTCAGGCAAATGCTTTAATGATTCGTTTATTCAATAACGAGAAATTGTTTTCTTATCAAGGCTGCTAGCGAGGAGATTAGCTTAGTGCTAACGATACCATTGTAGTTATAGTGTATGTTCTGACGTTGCCGGTCAATATCTTGCCGTTATTGATAACGTAATGTAGATTAATGACGTCAAACAAACTTTACCCAATCATCAACATCGTGCTATGTCACCCAGTGTTACCCGTGAGTCGAGCGGCCTATCCGCCACGTACATACCATACAAAGGGTGTATCCGCAACCACTCATGTGTGTTACCCCTGATTCGAGGGGCCTACCTCTCCGCCACGTACATACAATACACGGGGTATATCGACAACTACTCGTGTGTGTTACCCGTGATTCGAGAGGCCTATCTCTCCTACACGTACATACAATACACGGAGTGCATCGACAACCACACATGTGTGTTACCCGTGATTCGAGAGGCATATCTCTCCAGCACGTACATACAATACACGGAGTATATCGACAACCACTCATGTGTGATACCCGTGATTCGAGGGGCATATCTCTCCGGAACGTACATACAATACACGTGGTGTATGCGCAACCACATGTGTTTGTTACCCGTAATTCGAGGGAATTATCTCTCCGCCACGAACGTACAATACACTTGGTGTATCAGCAACAATTCAAGTGCGTTACCCTTGATTCGAGGGGCCTATCTCTCCGCCACGTACATACAATATCGGGGTGTATCGACAACCAATGTAACTTAACAAGTCGCGTTTGATGCGCCATATTTCATCAAAATCCGTTACATAATAAGGACAAAATAAAATAATACGTACTTTGAATCGGAGGGCTTGTTGTTGTTGTTGTTGTAACCACGTGATTATATGCATGTACCTTGAACTAGTGCTTGCCATACCGGTCTGGTAAACACTATATACACTCGTTCCACATGAAATATACAACTAGGAAGTGACGCTTATCCAAAAGCACATTGTGCATTCCCTCCCGCCTACAGGGAGCCATCACAAGTAAAGGAAGATAACTAACAGGTGATAATTGTCGTTCTTGCATAGGGCACAGCTTTTGGTCACGGATTATGCAAGAATGAAATATCATGAAAATATGCAAAATAGTAATCAAGTTTAGTGAGGCAAGTGTTATATTGCACGCAACACACCTTTGGGTAGTGGTCTATGCACATGTGAAGTTTCCTGAAAATATCCATAGGGTATTCGAGTTATGCTCCGGACAAGACATCAGTGCGCGAAAATACAAAGGGAGATAACTCGAAAATTAGTAAGGCAAGAGTTGTCTTTCTTGCACGTGACACACCTTTGGATCGCGGTCTATGCATGTGTGAAGGAGATAGGGGCAGGGTTGGTTGCACATGCACAAAAAAACGCATAGACACACATATTGTTATATGTACTCAATTTGTGGCTGTGACTGGAGAAATGGATCCACAGTCTGATCAGGATCTGCAATGTTTGTCATTCCTTCATTGAAACACCTGTCATGCTTCTAACCGGCAACATATATCATTATCAGGAGTGCTATTTGATCAGGAGCTACAGTGGTCACAAATATCATAAGCCCAATTTCTCCAGTCACAGCCACATACCAGCAATTATGTAATGTTGAGAAACCACGATATACAAACACGAACTTGCAGCCTTGATTATGATAAAAAGAAAAAGATATGCAAGTCATCGATGACATTGACCTCGGGCGGTCAAGCGTGGGTCGTACTGACAGTCTTTATATACCAAGTCCTCGGTGACCTTGTCCTTGGGCGGTCGGATGTGGATCATATGCAAAATGACATAGACACCATCCCTAGACACAAATTGTAGCCAAATACTATCCACCAGTTCTACAAATTACGAGTGCCAGCTATACAGATATAATCATTCAGTAATACATGTATTTATTTTGCTAATAGTGACTCGCGGTGGTATCAGACTATTTTCATATGCAAATGAGGCAGGATATTTTTAAATATTTATACTAATTAAATACGTCACCTGAAAAATAATGTTTTCGACAGATTATAAAGTATGATCATTGCACATCAAAACATAAATGCGGAGAATGAATAGTATAACATTTTAAGGAAACACGGTTATCGCCCCTGATATCGGTGTGGAAATTTACGTTTGATATAAAATGAATAGTAATTCAATACGCGGGGTAATGAAGAATGAATGTTTATTTAGCCGGAAAATGTCTCAGATGATGTCTCGATATAAATAACAGTTTGTGCCTACTGAGTGGGAATGTACCGTTAATGTGTGAAAAAATGTCAAAGTTGTCAAACAAGGCCAATGTCATATTAAGGGCAGCATGTATGTGTGGCATTTGTTGACAAGTATGATGTATTAAAATATGGAAGTAATCAGTCAAGAGATATAGAAGATATGAGGTAAATGTCATATTAAGAGCAGCATGGATGTCTGGCATTTGTCCACAGGTACATGTATGATGTATTGAAATATTGACTTAATCTAGTAAGGGATATAGAAGGTATGACACAATTGAGAAACTCCGGCGAACATCTTAATGTGCCCGACACACGGACACACAGTCCAAACACTATAATTATGCCGCCGGCTCTACCAAGACCGGGGCCATAAACATTCACTTATTGGCGTTGCAAAAAGCAAACAGTCTGATTAGGGTATTCACTAGCTTAGATAATCTAAACACTGTCCAATGATACACACGTGCGTACTTAGGCATATCCAGCGACGGCCCGGACCAATCGTATAAAGCTTCCAACTCCATTGCACCGAATCAGATATGTAGCCTATTTCACCAACATTGCAAAATAGACTTATCTAGCCAAGAATACTTTGAGGGAGAAATTTTCAATTTAAGGATAAATTAATTAATTTTTATTATACTGAATTTATTACATTATCACAGCCATTTTGGCTGTGATAATAATACATTCAGTATAATAATTCTGCATACTTTTAATCATCAAATAGATGCAGTCGTTAGTTCTATATGAAATAATGTATTTCTGGAAACATAAATGATTACTCCCTCAAAGTATACTTAGCTACAATGTAGATAAGTATAATTTACAATTTTAATGAAATCGGCTACAGGTTGGCTGTTCAAAAGCAGTTCATGGTGCTGCCGTAGTTTGCAAATGGCGAAGGCAAGATAACGAATATTCGCCTTCATACTTCTATTATAATTAGTTGTAATACATGCGCTCTTAAAGTTATATGATCGAGAATTTATACAAAATGCACAGGTGATAATATGCCCCACGCTACCCACAAACCGCACTGCCCCTACCCCCAATCCACACAATTCTTACCAAGCTGCATACACCATTGTTCTGAGTACATAACTCTAATTACATTTCGTTACACAGCATTACATAGTGAATTGAAGAGTTATGACGGAGTAGTCTTTCCAATTGTGCGTTTGAAGCGTTATTTGTTTAAGTTCTGGTTCGTGGAGAGTGACCTGGGAATTTTGCTAATACACACGTTATTATGTACGTTTATTGCAATATGTTTGTGTCATACTGTATAATTGTCTCTCAATAACAATATAGCGAAGTATGAACGTCAACACCCTGCATGTATCTTTCATGCGCATTTGTTTTCCACTAGCGCGAAGTGTAAATTACGGTGGCACAGAGGGGACATGGAAATATGTTTTACTTTCGAGTGCGTACGCAATAGCTATTGCGTGCGCACGCGAAAGTAAAACATATTTCCATGTCCCCTCTGTGTCACCGTAGTAAATGCTATTACGCACATTTGTACTGTGTAGCGTGATGTAGCGATATATTACAACATGTTGCCTATAAAGCGGAAAACGTGCAGCTACATACACATTAGAGTTATGTACTCAGAACTACATACACCCGTAGTCGTATTTCTACATGGCATAATCCGTGCAACTTGTTTTTATTCTGACTCTGACAGATCCTGTTGCAAGGTAATAATGAAAAAAGATAAATACATTTGCCGAATTAAAATCGCATTCCACACAGTTCCAAACTACATATACCCGGTGCCTGAAAAATAAATATACTTCATGTTACCTCTCACACAGCAAGTCTTCAAGTGATTGTTCAGTGGATTACAATACCCATCGCTAGGTCAACAAGCTGTGAGCTTACCTGTTTGTTTGTTTGTTTTTGTTGGGTTTTAACGGCCTATCAACAGCTAAGGTAATTTAAGGCCGGGTCAATGGGTTTAGTACTAAATCCCATATATTACCTGTACAAGTACATGTACATGTTCAAGTACATGTACAAATGGGGGGGAAATCCCAAAATCGGAACTGAATATTTACAATAACAAAACTAAATATTCAGCACTGAAATCAGAATAATCCTGATCTGATGTCAGGTCCTCGCCACACCAGAATCATTTGGCCACTTCCAAAAGCAGTAGGATCCGTAATAATCTTACTACTTTTATAATGGGCAATATCCCAATTCAACTCCCATGTAACTAAAGAGCCAACGATAAAAACGTACCTGAGGGTCAAACCAGGCAAATCGTGAGTCCTATAAGTAGGAACCATACGGTTTCTTTACGCCGTCTCATTCGCCGAGCTTACCAGTAAAGTCCGCACGTGAAATTTGCTCGCCCTGCAAACCATAGAAATGTCTCGGGTAATCTACCCGCAAGTATAATGGAACTCCACGTGTGAAAAAAGGTTAAGCAACACCATGGCTTTTAACCAGAACAGAAAATAACATATCTTTATTTGTTCAAGATCTCAGACCGCAAAATGCGGTATATGAGTGCATAAGCATGATGTAAGCATGGCAGAAAGGCGACAGTACGTCTGCTATAATTCAAAGGTGGCATGCATTGCATATGATGATATTCATATTGTGTTGTATTAAGCATCTTGATATAATCATGTTAATGATAGAAATGAAGTACATATTTTTTTAGAAAGATATTAAAGACAAATATGTAACTGGTAAAATTCACACTGTGGTCGATAAAGATACATAGTTAGAGTTATTCTTACATTCGATTTTTCATATCGACTTGTTTTTAAAAGAATGCAGTAAACTCTGTGAATAAAGTAAGTTCACCAATTGTATCATTTCTAGATATTGATATCAGTATTTGAGATAAATAACCATTGAATTCTAGCAGACTGATTGTACATATATCAATTAATTACAATATATGTGTTAGTGGGTATACTACATAAAACATAACACAACGGTATTCCATCTCCATCAGTAAGGAGAAATAAACCAGGGTTCGTTGTTGATTGTTTATCCTGTTGTTAAAACGCTCACGTTCAAAGCGAAATTCGATAGCATGTGAGATCGCCAATAACATGTGTGACCCTTTCAACACCACATACCTGTATTATGGTATTGGAAAAACTTGTAGATCCAGATGAGCCTGCTCGTGGCGAGCCATCTCATCAGGATCTACACTCTCCGCAAGTGATTTTCATATTTTTTGGACCGAAAACACAGCCTTTTCATCAATTGATTAGTCTGAATATCGTTTTGTGACGATTGAATTGGTTGAAAAAGAAATATATCAAAATCCATTCCAGTTACTTAGAGGCAAAGGGGTTAGTTAATTCATATATTGTTTCGTTTGCTGGAAATTCAATAATGCAGATCTTAATTTATTTATCTCAAGGTTAGCCACAAACTGGCGTGGCGAAAGTGCCCGGATTATCAAATAGTGAGTGAATTCGGCGATTGTGTTTGCAGAGTGAAATCGTCCATCCACAGTGTAGTCATATGGAAGTAACATGTGCTAGTTGGTATTCTACATGTTCTATACGGATGCATCATTACTTTTGTCTATATTATCCACTTACATGTATAACATAATTAAATCACTAGTTGCGAGAACTTATACATTTACTCCACGCGTGAAAAAGGTTGAGCAATAGTGATTGATAAGGTTAAACTAAGGTTCTTAGGACAACTCTGTATGTTTCAATATAACAAGCCAGTACCAATTATCAAACGTAATAGACTTACAGCGTAGTACATAAACACAAGAGCCAGACATTTGTCGTGTATTGCGAACATATTCACTGGATTATATTATTGATGAATTCCTAAACGGTGGACATTTTGTGCCTAAAGTTACGTAGAAACATCTTGTCAATACAGCGACTATTTATTATGAACGTCTTCAACTAGACGCCCGGCTGCAAAGTATTGAACCCCTTTATAAATTGTTGACTATATCTGAGCTAGTTAGCCCATGCCCGCTGTGGAAATTTAGCACGGGTAACGGAAGTAACATGCGCCAGTGTCGTTCGGCAGTTGTGCTCATGTGCAAATTATTCTCCGAGTTTTACCGCCAGCAGTTACCCAGGTGCTGCATCATCACGAACAATAAGGTATTCCATTGTATTTACAAGTGTCCATATTCAGATACATGTAGAGTCAGGACACAATTGTGGCGTGATCTAATCACAAAATGAAGAATTCATTTTTTCTCGATATTCGTCACACTATCTCCGGAATTGCATGTGTATGTCTTGTTTGGATATGAACATAGGATGTTGGCCACTCATGCAGGCACAGACACAGTACTAGGCGTGTCTGTTTATTTCTTACATGGTATCAGGCATATGTTTCACATTTAGCATGTACATGGACCAGATTGTGAAGATGAAACTTAACTTACCGTATATGTTATATACCTAGGCTACAGTTTGGAGTGAGTCTTACTGACTCAGCCTAGTAATATTATGTGGTTATAAGCGATATATGTGAGGCGACGTGGTAAATTGAGATGTAATAACCTTCGATTTGGTGTCTTCAATGAGTTTTATTTCATACACTAATCCGGTGTGGAAGCTGTCTGCGCCGTCATTATGAATAGTGCTACCTATGATCGAGCCGTACGGTTGTGCGTGTACATCTGGGCGCGTATTATTTATAGGACCCACGTCAAATTGACATACTGTTCATACGGAACCGAACATATAAAGCGCAGCTTTACAATTTCATGTGTTCTATGTACACTACTAGTTGTATAACTTGCACTTTTGTCACATTCTCTTTATTACTTCACCATTCCAATTCCAATAGTTCACCATGCTTAATTACATGTTCATGTGAATGCTCTCCTACTGGAGGAAATAAAGATTATTACTAGTTTAAGAAGTATGCACATCTACCACGTGTAGCCACATACACGCATATGACGATCAATACACGTTTTTTAAGTCCCCATGAATGAATAGTATCTCAAAAAGATAGTATGCAATGTATCAAAATGTTCATCTAAACAATATGACACAGCCTCTATCGAGACACATTATTGTTTTGGATTTTACTATGCAATTGAACTATTGTCTACATGACATTCTAACTATTAACGCAGGTGGTAAGGATCAGGATTGGGGAAGGCGTTTCTACCGCATTGTACCACAGTTGTGTATTTTGCTGGCTCTTTGGTGTCATCCGAATATATATTTCTCTATTTGACAACAGGTTATTCCATTGTATTGATCGAAAAACTCTATAATCATGTACCATGTGTACATTTATTTACTGAACGCAGAATTATATTTACATTGTACCTGCTTAGCACTTGCATGTATACCACACGTAGTTTGTAGCTAATGGCCATGTATTTGCCCCCATATAATTTGACATTGAATCCGCATAGCAATCACTGGTTGTCTTTCAAATTTTATACACCACTGATGGACAATCATATTCCATTACTATAGCAACCAGAAACATGTATTCGAGTATATGCCATGAGCTAGCAAAGTTTGCTGTCATCGCAAGATGCGGGACCTCCTCGGGCTAAGGGTATTATAAACTATTTTAAGAGCTGTATTAAAAGTGTACATATAGATCAGTAAATATCACATATCCTCATTGCAAAAGCGACCATGTTGATGGTCATCTTGAAACTGACAGTCATGGTCACACTGTATATGATTAGGTTTTTGGTGTATTAGTTTCAATAATGTTACTTATACAAATAAATACAGCACATGTAGCGGTTAATGTAGAACTGATTACACCAGTGACTGCATGCATTACATATCGTTACCATGTATTGCGTTTATTTTCCAATGTTTGCAACTAACAACCAAGGGTTAATTGAAAGTATTGTCACCTGTGAAGACATATGCGGAATGCTTAATATGGGATGCTTAATGTGGGAGAAAGCCATGTATGTGCAATAAGTGTACCCATTCCATTCATCATACTAACATACATACTGCCTTGACCAATGATCATCATGCTCGCTTAAATGTGAGAAGTGTGCTCGTTACCAATACTAACATTGTATTCCTTGTCAACAATCAATTTATTTTGGAAACACTTTAAAACAGTTTTTCAATGCTCAAAATGATTGCAATACATCCGTATTTGTCTTTGAAAATAAGCAGAATATCACACTATACATAACACTGTTAGTGTTGTTTAATTATTGAAAACTGCAGCTTCATCGTCAATATTATTGAACATCTGATCATTTTGGCGGCCATTTTGAATATATAATTACATCATTGTATGCCTGGATATGTATATGTTATCAAATGATTTGATTTGTATACCTCAAACTGGTATGTATACATGTAATAGGTGTATGAAATATTGTTTATAACAACTCCATACAGTAAAGAATATAACAAAACAAGAACATTTTGGTAGCCATTTTGACTTTTCTGATAATTGTTGAAGGATATTGCACCACTATTCCTGTAATGGTGAGGGGAAAGCCATGTACATGTATATGTGTTTCAACTTTATTAATGTCTGTATGTGTTCGTAACATTTTGAAATATATTTACGGATGTATTTAAATGTAAGATGTATTCTAAATCATTTTCCATTCAAATTGAGACTTAATTATAGCAAATTACCCGGTTAATACTGATATAAAACAACATAATAATGTTCGGCGGCCATCTTGAAAAATGGCCGTCATTTGTTCATCCAGCTTTTTCTTTAGCGCAGACAACCAGGATTGATAGAGAATAAACTACTGAATCCGAAAATCATACTCACCAAAAGTCCCATATGGGGAAGGGGCGTTATTGCTGGCTCAACGTCTACAGCATTTTGTAATGATCCGACGAACGGATCAGGAAATATGGGAAATTTGGCAACGTCCAAAATGTACGTCTCACAAGGGTTCAGGTAACCCAGATGACAATGGATGGATAGCTATCAATGTGGGGAAGCTATTGATGATGTTTGGTAATGATCCGACTAACTAACGTCCAAATTTGACGTCCTAAATTGTGGACGACGACGACGACGCCGGAACTGTGACCGCTGTGTGTCACTTTCCACTATTGTTGATGAAACATTAAATTGTCGGGTATAGCAAAATAATAGCCAATGATGGTGGTATAAGCCGAGCATCGGCATATGTTATACAGCATGTATGCAATACTATGGATAGACGTACAATTATGGACAGCATGGTGATTGCTAAATACATAGTCATGCATATAAGATATGTTTGTTCCAGTGATCAATGATAAGTGATGACAATGCAGTTGTAATAACTTGTGTTGGTAAGCAGAGCCTGCACTAAACAAGGTAATAAAGGCTCTACTTAATCGCCCAAACACTTGTGTTTTCTTTGTCAGGTTGTATTGAGGCAGACACCACAAATGATCTGTCCACCCGGATCCCCACTGATATTTGGTTACTGTACATGAGAAGTGTGTTATACCTGTTATACTTCAAGGTTTGTGGCATATTTCATCGATATCGCCAAGCATACATATCCTGCCAAGTACACCATGAGGGAGAAACCTTCAATGTATGCATACATTATTTATTCTTAAATTTAATGAAATACAATATTTTCTAGCCAAAATAATGGCCGTGATAATGTAATAATTGCAGTATAATAATTCTACATGAAATTATACTCATCAAATAGATATAAACAGTCGTAAGTTTTGTATGAAATAATGCATTTCAAATGATATGAATCATTACTCCCTCAAAGTATACTCAGCCAGAATAGCACACTTAGCAATATTAGCGATATCGGCCACAGAGCTGTATGTAGACTAACAATCACGCAGATGGCCGAGTTCAGTACTCACATACCTAGTTTTCTTGCAAATCTTGATCTATTACACAAATAAGTTTGTGACCAGTGCAAATCCAGTTCAACCTGTGCATCCGCACAATCTGAACAGGATCTGCACGTTTCGACATTCCTTCAAAGAAACACGCTACATGTAACAAGCAAGTTATATCGTATTTAGACTACTGTAGTGTTATATTTGATTAGGATCTAAACTGTTCACAAATCACACAAACCCCATTTCTCCAGTCACAGCCACATATAGGAACAAGCTATGTTTAATCAACGTAACCCCGATTTGGCAAAACAACGATTTTCTTCTGGAAAACATCTTTAGTTTTTAACATCAAGTCCAAACATGTACTTATTTGAAATAGGTCAGTAGGCAAATATATTATAAATATAATTTTATTTTACTGTCCATGTGCAAATTAAATATATTATTTTAATTCTTTTTATCTGTCAAAGAACAAAATATGTGATTTAGTTATAGTTTAGCATTCTAAAACCGTATGTACGGCAAAATAAGCGAGGGGACATTGAAGTTACACAATGTTAGTCCTGAAATATAACAATCATCCATGTGTAAAAACAAACACATCAATTTTGGATTTTCGGAAATGTAGAAAGCTTCCTGATGTGTACGTTATATCTGGTAATTCTGGATCACTATTGAGCTATAGCACTGCCGTTGATTTGAATATCATATCAGCCATGAATTCCGTCGGCACATCAAAGACTGATCAGTTACATGGCGAATATGCAGACTTGTTCTCTAGGTAAAGAAACTTGGAAGACAAATCCGTCAAATTTCACATTGATCAAAATGTAACACCGGTCGCGATACTACACAGACGTATACCGTCCTATGTTCGAAAACAAGCTTCAGCGTTTAGAAAGTTCGGACATTATTGTTGAGAATGTTTTATACGGCCCAAACCCATGGATTTCCCAGATTGTTGTCGCACCAACACTGAATAATCCTAATGACATACGCATTTGTGTTGCAAAGAAAATCAAGCAATCCAGTGCAGCGGCGGATTACGCCCACCATATCTCATCTTGCAATTATATGGTGCAACAGTATTGTCGTCATGTGATCTGAAAAGCGAGTTTCATCAAATATCGATATCTCTTGAATCGAGTATGACAACGTTTTCAACACACGTGGGTCTCTGGCGATACATACGGATATATTTTGGAGCTTCCAGCGCACCAGAAATATTTCAAAATGAATACGTCACGTTCTAGAGGGATTAAATCGTGTATGGAAAAACTCAATAAGCCCATGATCAAAATCTTGAAGCCTTGTTCAAACGACTCAGCGAGAACAATTTGACACTGGACAAACACAAATGCAAGTTTAACCAGGCCAAGCTCGCATTTTCAGTTTTGTGTTCTCGGCGTCCGGACCATCTGCAGATCCACATAAAATACAAGTAATCAAACATACATACATACATGTATCATTATAGCTTAGCTTAGTTTATTTTTACGTCCAGACTGTGTGTGATAACAGAACACCTGTGACAGATTGTATTATTATTCTAGCCATATGGCTTGATAAATCAAACTTTGACTTACAAAATATGTTCTCACTCATGAGACTAGAGACTGTCGAGAAGGAACCCAGTGAAGCCATTCGAGTTTACATGTGACTAACAGCACACAATGACTATGATATTCAGATCCAGTTTTATTTAGCTAACAGTGAATTAACATTTTTCATTTATATACATACTCATAACCCATACTCCTGGATACCGAGATAGTAACGTGATAAGACGATTATTCTAAAACAAGGTAGGGATGGTGCATCCTTAATACTCTGAAACAGGCCATAGTTGTTATTACTACGCCTACAGTACTGGCCCCGCCTTTCGACCAATGTGATGCTTTGTTTACATCAATTTTCTCCATGGCATAGTATTTCCCAGCAGCATTCCTTAACATTATATCAATGAATCCCGAGTATATACCACCGTGATTGTATATACACTTGTATGTGTGTGGCTTGGTATATATATTAAACAATAAGAATACACCTTCTTATATGCTTTGTGCTATTATCTATAAACAACACAACCCCTTAGACTACGGAAACATTTGCAATATCATAAATGTTAACACAGAAAAGCAAGCAAAACATTCATGACACTGAAAAGGCGAACAAGCTAAGTTGTTAGAACTATATTTTTATGGCGGAAGACCCGTGTTTTTAAAAGGTTCAACCCGCGAAATATGTGCTGCGATCGACAGATTGTATGTTGGGTGTATAATTCTTAACTAACGCGCGATCACATTTATACAAGTAATTGAATTCACGTCTAAGAAACATGTTAGGAAATAAATGAGCAATATATACATTGTAATATCATGTCTCAGGTATGGGCATAACGTGGTGCAATATATTAAGAGAAATTAAACTCAAGTCTACGAATTGTACAGAAACACAATATGAAAACAAATAATGTAATTGCGCAGAAAATGATGAAACAGAATAGGAAATCTATATTTTAGCTTTACTAGGCGTATGCTTGAATCAATTTTAGAAACACTTTACCTCGGACATATGACAAAACTGATGAAAACAATGATTTAGAGACTGATTAGTTAATATTTCTGAGCCCACGTTTCGCCATAATATATTAATAGGCCTATGCTAACAATTTTTATAATAATAAACAAAAACTGGCGTTACAAAAGTGACTTGTTGTGCAATTGATGATTATTAACGTGGCTATATGTATTTAAAATTAAGTCTCAATTGGCATACGTTGTATAGAATTGCATGCATAAGTTATTGTTCACATATTGTATGTTTATATAATTAAATGCCAGGGAACTTTAGTGACCGCAGCATTTATTTATTTTTAAAAGTCCGGTAGATTGCGATAGTATTATTATTATTGATGCAGTGTATTTCCGTACCCATTGTAGTACAACTGTAACAGTAAATTTCTACTTTTTCGGACAAGTTGGCTGAACGTGTCGTGCCTTACCGCACGAAAAACTACATTTTAAATGCAACACAAGGTATTTGTAGAATGTACATGTCTGCATTTCCTCGGCTTAACACGAACATTTGCATTCAGTCGACGTTGATCTCTCCGACAAAATAGTATACACTACGTCATTTACTTTCGTCAAGATTGACCTTCATGCTGAATTGGATGCGCTATTGATTGATCAACTGCACTTGTCTATGTTTGTAAATTCAATACATGTCTGCAAATACGTGTAACAATAGTATAATTGTTTGTGACAGATACATGTTATATATACATTGACTGCCTTCGTCTTACATAATATATTATAGTGATTAATGTATACGTATTTCATCTTCATTAAGAAAGCAGCAATGTTATATTTGATATCTCCCGGCAGTCCGCTTTTATCTAGCTCAGTTTCGAATTTTGGACCTTTTGCATACCACAATTCTTCCGTATACTTAGTGTATTATTGTACAAGGTACTCAAAGTTTTCAAGGCGTGCTAGCTTTATATTTTTCAAAAACTCATTAAGCGAAGAATATGCATACCATGTTGGTTTATGGTTCATAGGCAATTCCTTGAGCAATTCTATTTCTGTATCTCGCCTCTGTATAACCTTTCGCCATACTTCAGCAGGTATTGGGTACGTTTCTCCAACGTCAATTAGGACTGATGTGCCCGAATAAGAAATCAGTTTCACACACTTCGATTTCATATTCTCCAATCTGGATGTACACGCCTTGCCTAAGAGTTTTAATAGTGTACCAATAGTGAACTTGGCGTTACATCGGTCTATTTTTGTAAATTCAATACAATGTCTGCAAAAGTTGTTATGTGAGCAGCATATACGTGTAACAACAGTATACGTTATTGTGACAGATACATTTTATAATAACATTGACAGCCTTCGTCTTACATAACATATTATAGTAATTAATGTATATCCTATTCATAATGATCATGTTCATTAACAAAGCAGCAATGTTATATTTGATATATTCCGGCAGTTAGCTTCTATCTAGCTCATCTTTGAAGTTTGGACCAATTTTGCATTCCACAATGCTTCTGCATACAACTTAGTGTAATTTTCTACAATGTACTCAAAGTTTTCACGGCGTGCTACCTTTATATTGTTCAAAAAATGATGAGGCAAACGATTTGAAGAATACACTGTTGGCGTACGGTCCACATACAAACCCTTGAGCAATTCTATTTCTGTATCTCGCCTCTGTATAACCTTTCGCCATACTTCAGCAGGTATTGGGTGCGTTTCTACAACGTCAATTAGGACTGATGTGCCCGAATAAGAAATCAGTTTCACACACTTCGATTTCATATTCTCCAATCTGGATGTACACGCCTTGCCTAAGAGTTTTAATAGTGTACCAATAGTGAACTTGGCGTTACATCGGTCTATTTTTGTAAATTCAATACAATGTCTGCAAAAGTTGTTATGTGAGCAGCATATACGTGTAACAACAGTATACGTTATTGTGACAGATACATTTTATATATACATTGACAGCCTTCGTCTTACATAACATATTATAGTAATTAATGTATACCTATTTCATAATGATCATGTTCATTAACAAAGCAGCAATGTTATATTTGATATATTCCGGCAGTTAGCTTCTATCTAGCTCATCTTTGAAGTTTGGACCTTTTGCATTCCACAATGCTTCTGCATACAACTTAGTGTAATTTTCTACAATGTACTCAAAGTTTTCACGGCGTGCTACCTTTATATTGTTCAAAAAATGATGAGGCAAACGATTTGAAGAATACACTGTTGGCGTACGGTCCACATACAAACCCTTGAGCAATTCTATTTCTGTATCTCGCCTCTGTATAACCTTTCGCCATACTTCAGCAGGTATTGGGTGCGTTTCTACAACGTCAATTAGGACTGATGGGCCCAAATAAGAAATTAGTTTGAGACACTCTGATCTTAGATTCTCCAATCTGTATGTACACGCCTTGCCAAAGAGTTGTAATAGTGTACCAATAGTTGACCTGGCGTTACATCGGTCTGCCAGAACCGTGCCACACATGGTAGTTAGACTATCGTCCACCTGGTATTCATCAAACAACGGAAGGAGTTGATCAACGTTTGCATCTGAAGAAAAGAACAGCCGATGGACAGATAATATAAGTCTTCTAGTGCCGTTTAAAATCATGTTTATCAGGTACGACTATAACACGCGTAGAAATTCATACCGTTTCCGAGCCGAACGTGATAAACTTGATATACAAACACTAGCTTTGCATTGATATCAGTTACGACCTTACTATGAAATACAATGAGTAGGTATAACGTGGATTTGATGTCGGTGTTGTGTCATTATGTCATTCGGTACGTCGCGTGACGTCATTCGACCAATGAAACGTTCACGAACGTTTTCAACTGGGTAAAAATGTGCATCTGAGACGAACAATAAGTACATGTAATATATTCAGAAACAGACACGACCTGAGACTGGAACATTGCACCATGCGTGTTATTACACGGACATATACTTATATGTGGCTGTGAAAAAATATGTACTTATAGGATTTGTGACCAGCATGTCATCTGTTCAAATAAAATACTCATCTAGATTGATTAACGATGGGAAACATAATGGGGTTCGTTTTTTCGTATATTTCATGTCAATTAATTTTGAATTGGCTTAAATGTTATACGCTGTATTTCCACATGTACTAATTCAAGTAAATGTTACGATGTAATTTGTATTCATGTGGACACATTCAAGATTACCGTCAAATGTACATTTTGTCCTACATACATGTACTTCCACAGGCTCTCATTTGACATGTAGTTATTTAAAATGTTAACTCCATATTTTCACGATGAAAGGACGATTACTACATCTGAAATATACAACATTAGCATATCATGCATAAATACAATATGGCCGCCAAATACAAATACATACAAATGTATTTTCACATCGTTTCGTTTCGCTCAATTTAATGTGTTCTATTTAAGTGATTTCAAGAACATATTTTCCCTGTTTCCTGTATAATGAATCAGGCATATCGTTTTACTTATTTGCTAGGGGGGGGGGTGAGAGGGGGCATATAGTGTTACCTGCGTCCGTACGTCCCTTACATACGTCCCGTTTGTCACAAAGAAACGCTCGGTTTCCTTTCACATGTTTCTTTCTTAGTTCATACACGCATTCCTCTGATCATCACCAACAAATCAGGACCTCTATCTTGCTGTGAAAAATCCAATAAGCTCAAGGTCAAGGTCACTTAGTTAGTGCATTCGAAGCCTTAATGCTCGGGTAAGTATCTTATATTTGTTCTTTCCTTTCACATAACTGCTTCATATTTCAACTCTGCATTCTCTGATGGTGCCTAGCATGCTGTAAATTATCATTCACCATGTTACTGGACGAGTTCAACAATGTTGCAATCCACACTCGGACACGTGACAACCCTATGAACCTGAATTGGGCAACTGTGTCTTGTTAACTAGAATGGTTGGATACAAGATCTGACTTTATATTACACAGGTTATCATGCATGCACATGTTACCAAGTGCAGTTTAATGGGGTTGACATGTGTCACCATCATAATGAGAAACGTATAGGCTCCAAATGAGTGTGTCAAATATAGGAGAATCTATGCAGTTATACTTTGATGCCTCCTATACCACCCACCAGATTATCGCAGTGTGACATACTATGGATGGGTAGCGATTAGAGTTGATTGAGGGAAAACCATACTAGTTTACGTTTATTTTGCATCTTGAGTGACACATTACGGATTTATCAAATCAAATTAAGTGACGAATGTCACTAATGTCAATGTCTAGCGAGTGTGCTCTAAGTAAATAACGTATAGTTACGTTCAGTCCTAATCCTACATAATCACCATGTTCTGACGGCGAGCACATTACACATTGACTATATCATGCAATATCATTAATGAAAGACACACACGGACACACAGTTCAAACAATATATGCATTCCAATTGCAACATGACCGGGGACATACAAATGCCAATTTGAAAAGCTTAGGTAATGTTCTTTTGGTGCTAATTCAATATCACCGCATGACATTGAATCTGCACACGACATAGTCATTGCTTGTACTGCATGTTCAATGTGTGTAAGTTCTAAGTACTTTAGTGTGATATAAATATCCAAGGTTCCGTCTGCATATGACCTTAGTAGTTGCTATGACATTAAACCCATACCAGTTCACTGAATTGTCAAATATACAATCTGAACAATTATCTTGAGCGGTTATCAAAACAATGTATCCAACATTCACAATTAGCCAATTATTCAGGCATTGTGGCTCATGGACCAGTCACACGAGTTATTTGCGCTTCTGGCATAAGCCAGTGTGTACGTATCTGAGAGGTTCGAGTGCTTTTACAGAAGGATTCTAACATAGTTTCCATCCTTACTATGACTCACGACACCCATGGACTTTTCAACTGTTTCTTCATAGAGACTGGTTCCATAAATATCCCAATTTGTATATCGCATTCATACAGCATACCCCTGATACCAAACTGTTCTTGGTTACAGTCACCCAAGAGTATACCAAACTAATGAGGCCATCCATCACCACATGTATGACAATATGTTGATGTATTACATTGCTGCTTTGTATTGTATGTTCGGTTTCTTGGAAAATGCATAGTTTACATGATATCATCAGTGTTACCGAACGAGTGCACAATATGTTCTGACTGTGTGATTGCATATTGACTGTAGCAAATGTTGAATATAGCTGCCACACCAACCGACCAGAGCTTCATTCTGCTATATGATTAACATAATTTCTATTGTTTTCTGCTGCCAGCGTTCGGTGATCGTTTTGGATCAACAATTGATATCCATGGCGAAAGACACAAAGGGACGAGTTGATTTCGTCACGAATACAACGCAGCCGGATGCTGTACAGTAATACATTTAATTGCCTCCCATGACAGCATGATTTTTAGTCAGCAAATGAATTATCATTACAACACCTGAATACTTAAACTGTACGCCTCCCAAATAATTACGCACCTTAGTAACAGGTGCAATTATTGGAGAAACATTGAGACTGATTTATTATTAATGAGTATATGTACAGACATTTGATAGCATCATAAGGTAACCATTGCGATACTATGTTTAATGTAGGTAAATTGTAATACGTGTCACAAACGTATTGGAGTGTGACAAGACGATTGAATTGGCTTGCCATGCATTGCTTCTCAGGCTGGTTCCTCGCTGGGAACCACCATAGGGTATTTGACTCTATGGGTACTGGTACACAGGAGCCACCATGGAGTAATGCACTCATGGGTATTGGTTCCCAATCACGCTTCCAAAATATGTGAAGCCGGACTACTTTCACCGCACAGCACATGGTTTCTTCCAGCCACTAATATCTAGTCCGTCACTATAAAAGGGCGAGATTCACCAACATACGGAGTCAGTCTCATCACGGCTTACCAAAGGAACACCTCGCACAAGGAGGAAGAAACCAGAGTACTCCATATATTATAGGAATTAATGGCCTTTTTGTGGAATTTATCGGGGTATAAACTTGGAAAAGTCGCGGGAATACTGGACGAAGGCCATTCATTCCTTATAATTCCAGCATTTGAAATAAATTCATCAAGAAAATGTGTTTATTTTCCGTTTTCTGAATAATTATTTTAACTGCGCCTGACGGTTACGGAAAGTAGTTCGGCGTGGGAGTATACTGGGATATAAATTTCGGACAGAGACAGAGACATATGCTAGGGAATTGTGTAAATATGTTTGTGCTGGAATTATTAATGTATTACGTTTCACTACTACAGCAGTTGTCTTTCACACAAACTACTATATCGACATTGGTAGTTGCCTAGTAATAAGTTAGAAAGTATTGATATTCTTGGTAGAAATATTAACTTTCTATTTCAACAGTTGTCTAGCAGAATTGATTCACTTCATAACTGAGTATATCTTATATAGCTGCCTGTATCTAATAAAGCAACATCTCACATACAGTTCAATCTACGGACTCTGTGACAATCAGTTCAACATCACACTTTCTACAACACTTAAAACTATACGCAACTAACTTTTTCTTCTCAGAAGAAATGACTAACCTCCAAAGTGTTCACTTCTCTGATATATAAATAGAAACGTTTCAACATTATATAGTGTATACTTGTATAACGTGACTTTCTTTGTATACCAGAATCATTTGTAAAATCATCATCACATATCATTTAGTTTTATCTAATGAACAGACAAAGTAGCCACGAGGGAAAATTAGTCTACACCCATTTCATAATAGTGTGCATACACCAGAACTTCTAAAATACTCTGTCATCTATGTAAGTAGCGACAAAACATATATGCCGTCCACTTCACAATAAAGCTGATTATCATGCATCAGTTCATAAATATCGCCTACAGTCAGTCAGAATCACGAGTCTCAGAGCAACAAATCTGATATCTAAGCTACCAGGTAAGAAACTGAAGTACTGCTACTTTAGTTTTTTACACTGTTCAACAAACATACCGTTGCTAGACTAAGTTAGACTCCGTTCAGCAATGTATTTTACGAAGTACTACTAATTTACCGTTTGTCTAGCTAATCTGATACACGTCAGACGGATATTTCCACTTTGGGCTATCGATACAACCAACAGAACCTGGGTCAGTCGTATAATCTCTTGTGTATTCACCCAGTTCCCAGCGAAAGTAGGCCTACCTCACAAGCTCGGGTACACACATATCCTTTTCTGAATACACGCAGTCAATGGCTACAAACATTCTGTGAAAACAGTTAAATCTCAATTCTGATCCACCACCCAGTTTGAAGGCATATCTCGGTGGCATTTTCGTGCAACGTTTGGTCAGCGAACTGATACACGTAAGACGGATTTTTACGGGATATCCACTCTCTCAGTACGTAAATCCTATCCTGGATACACTCAATTGCCCGCTGAAAACGTCCACTTGAACTAGTGCGCAGCAGAAAACACATCACAATGTACTTTTAACATGCACCCTAACCAACGATTAACTAGTACATGTATATCTCAACAGACGTATATTCAATTCAAACATCTCGGGTGTATGTACGAACCATAACGTTATCTACACATACATCCTAACGAATTGTTTGTATATACAATATCACATGTCATTTAGTTTTATCTAAGCAACCGTCAAGTTAGCCACAAGCACAATTACTATGTACATTTCTATACATAGTTCAGTAAATTGTGTTATGTTCTAAATATTCAATGTAATCGACGAAACACAAGTTTGCGTCTTGCATATTGAATAATCGTCGCAACCAGGTAACGTGGCCAAGGAAACGCTTAGATCTACCGACTGAACAAACAGTCGCACAGTCTGATATCGCTCAAACGCATCACAAGGTATTGGCCCCAGGGAGGGATCCATTTGATACAGACTGGCGTAACAATTGTCACTCACAGCTCAACCGCGCACTGTTACATACTGTTAGCACCATATAAGGAACAAGTCTGACATATTATGACAGTGGTGTCGGTGCGACGCAGGCGCGTTACCACTCCTGACACGGTACATTGAGTATTTACTGCAATATGATTAATGAACAACCTAACTGCTAAAATCCAGTAAATCAATTTTGATTTAAATGTGTACATATAAATTGAGATGTTTACCATGTGTTTATCCGATGGGCTGTTTGCATACATTAAAATGGACTCGAATATCATGTATATATCCATAGAATGTCGGTCAATATATATGTGGTGATTACTGGTTGTTTGAAAAGCTTACACAATGTTATCACAATGCATCAAACACATGACTTGAATATATACACGAAAGAGTCCGTGTCATTATCAAATGCTATCAAACGCTTGTAAGTAAGCTCTAAGATATGACTGATTTCACTTGAAGCCTGTTTCCCTGTGTGTATTGCGGTTGTTTTGGATATACATGTATGTGTATTACAGGACATTGACAAAGTTGAATAGCAGAGACATTGTGAAACAAGTCAGTTTGTCAAATCAAAGATAATAACATATACCACATGTAATGTATACATCACCTAAGTATATGAATTGAGAAAAACGATGTGAAAATATAATGATATTTGGTGGTCATTTTGGATTTATGCAAATGATGCTCATGTTCAATTAGTTAATAGACTCACTCGGACGATGGTGTTCATCGATAAGCATGAATATAGCTTTCTAAATAGCCTATGATATCAAATAAACATGAACACATGTCGAAAGTTGTAGGACAATATTGGTATTTGGCGGCCATATTGGACTTAGACATATGATTTTAATGTTTCATTTTTTTGCAAGACTTAATTGAACGACTGGGTGTCAGCTGATAACAAATATGTGATAAAATGTAGACATTTTGACATTTGGCGGCCATCTTGGATTTATGCAAAGGTCATACTGCTACCTAAATATTACCAATTTATTCCACATGTTCAAATACCACACTATAACAATTTGAATCGCTAATATATTTAAATATTGAACAGTGATATGAACAAATATGGTAATTTGGCGGCTATCTTGGATTTAGGCTAATATATGGCTGTTACCACAGTTAAAATTGCGTGTACTCGATCAGACCTTCAAGTGGATACAGAGGGGCCTGCGGTTCTCTTACCAGGCGAATTGCAATTCCTGGAGCGCAGGATTGCAATTCGCGTTCCCATTAATTGCAATTGGACCGCAATCGGACTTCAATCATGTGACTGCGGTCCAAAGAGTTGGTTGCGGAATTGCAATACTTATAGCGCAGCTAGCGCGCAGTTAGCGCTGCGCTCCGCTTTTAATTGCAGTTTACGCTCCTTTTTGTCTTTCTAAACTGCGAAAGAATGACCGCTTTACGCTGCGCTCTGCGGTCAAACCAGCGGACCGCTCTGCTTGACCAATGCGGCAATACAATCGAAATAGTTGATTTTTTCTGGCGAAAAGATATATTTTCCTATCTGTATTTAGCCATTTAAAATCCAATAAAATATACATAAATAGTAGAATTAGGTGTATATATTTCACATATTATTGACATTTTGTTTATCGTAATCAGGGATGTCCCGGACGAGTCTTTCCAAACTCATTTTTAGCTTAATCAAGTTTGCCCTCTTGCGTATCAAGGCAACGTAATGGCCGCCTATCGGGAATATTTTTACAAAATTTGAGATGGCAATGTCCCCGGAAGTCAAACCATGTATCAATACATTCATGTTACCTGTATATTCAATGCGTAATGTAATAGAGTAATTTAAATTCCACCTACATCAGGCTGTTTTTGTCGGTAAACTAAAGGAAAATATGCGAAAATAGCCTGCTATTGGAATCCATCGGTACGGCGAAACCTTGACATTGAATGGCGAAAGAATGACCGCACAAACGGTATCGCGAAAGAATGATCGCACAAACTGGACCGCGAAAGAATGACCGCACAAACGGTATCGCGAATAAATGACTGCAAAAACGGGACCGCGATTGGACCGCAATTAGACTGCAATTTCAGAGGGGACGAATTGCAATTCAAGGACCGCTGGATTGCAATTCTTGGTAAGAGAATCGCAGGTTGGAGTGTCTGTCAAAGGTCATTTGGGCCATAAATGGTCATTTCTGACACAAGTGAATACTGTTTCCCCTTATCGGGTGAACTATGAGTGCATTTACTCCTATTTCCTGCGAGCCACGCGTCCGTTGCGAATTAAATAGTGTGTAATATATTCTGTTGAACTTCTTTTTCATGCGAGTTAATAACATTATTAGCACGGGAGTCACCGGTATTTTGGGCATGGGAGTTTGACGTTAAATTGTGAAGCAACTGCCTATACAAGGGGTCACGGAATCTCACATGGACACCTTACAAAGTTCGGTTGCTTCACATCCCCGGAAAGGATTTGATTTCCAGAAACCAAATGCTGCATTGTTTGGACAAGAACTACGAGTACATGTATATCGTGAGAAAAGTGTTTTGTGTCAATTTAAGAAAGTTGGCATCACGTGGGGCTAATGTAATGTACTGGGATATAACCGCAACACGTTGATTGGGCGTTTACATTATGAATATTCATGAACAGTGTACATATTTACCTGTAATTTTCTTTCCCTTCCCGGGGTAGACGCACAATACGAACTCGACCATGTCCGCTATACATTTACCCGGCAGTATGATTCCATCGTTGTCCTTCTCTGTCATTTCGTGTTCGAACATTGCTCGGAACACCGGCGATACAAGACGCATCACCACCCGCGATACGAACAGGCTTTGACCTTCAACGACCAACGCCACGTCTGTCAAATCTGTCTTCTCCGAAAATGGAGTGTCTATTTCAACTACATCCTGTTGTAAAGCATCAACGTCAGTACATCCAGCGGTGGAAGAAACGTCTGTTTTAGGTCAGCCATTGGTTTCAGTTCACAAATCTGTGACTATATTGTAAGTTAACGTTAATCTTTAAGTTCGGAGATAACACGTTCACATCAAATCACTGCAATCGGAAGGTCGAACTATGGTGGAATAGTTTTGCCATATACGTATTAGTCTTACGTAATAACGTGATTGCTAACATAAAGTCGTCTTACACCTAAATATGACATATTATCTGCATACAGTTGTTTCTGTCAAAATGTTCCGGGTTTGTACGTGTACAAAGTGTTGTGCGTTGCGTATCTGTGGAGTTTCCGTTAGCTGCGTTTCAAACCGTGTGTCGTCTACGTGTAATACGTTTTCGGCCATGCGTTTCGTTTCCCCACTCTTGCGCATGCGCGAAAGTCGAACAAACCGTGTTCAACGCATTGAGTTTCAAAAGCGTGTAATCCGTGTACAACGGTTGTAAACGTATACAACGGTTGTAAACAACGCATTGACTTTCAAAAGCGTGTAATCCGTGTACATGGTGTACAACGGTTGTAAACGTATACAACGCTAAGGTAAACCGTTTAAACGATTTAACGCTTTCTTTGACGAACGGTTACACGCTTCTACATGTACACAGCACCGTACAGATGAAACCGTGTTATACGTTTCCACGGGTTTTAACGCATTACACGTTTTGGTATGCCAATCGTGTATCGAGTAGAATGCGCATGCTCAGATCGTTCTTCGTGTGTGTATATATACTTCTAGACTCATTGCAGGGCTTCTAAAATATTCAGTTTTCCGGTTCTGGACCGATTTTTGAACTCTCAGACCGATTGAGATTTGAAAACTAGTCTTAAAAATCGGTCCGAGAAAAATTGCCAGTCGGCTGCTATTTCGCTATAAACCTTGTAAATTTACCGGTTTTGACCACCAAGTAATTTATGACACATATCCGCGGGCCATATCCGTGTTAAACCAGTGTGCAGCTCGCTGTGTATTCAGTTTCTCCAAATATCGATTAATCTTAACACACGCGTGGGACAGGTGTATAGCGGATTAGTGACTGAAATAGACTGGCTTCAGCGTAAAGTTCCTAGACTCGCCATTTCTGATGATGTTAAAATAAAATAAAGACACCATGCACTGTGTTTATCTGTGTTCGTAATATTTAACCCCAAGTAACTGACACGGACTATCGGCCCGGGCTATTCCATATTAAGTTAGGAACTGTTACATTACGCTGTATTAGGGGTCATTTTTGTGTATATAAAATGTACATAGGAATGCCGCAGATCCTGATGAGCCGGCTCACGTGATCTACAATTCGCAAACATTTTGATAAACGACAAGGTACATATGTCGTGTTAAAAGCGTGACTCATTAGGAGGCATCAGGGATTAGGGATCAATTGAAGTGCTAGATCACACCGCCGATATACTTTGAACTCGATCTGAGGGTATGTATTCGCGATATTTTAAAAGGGACGAAACAAGGACGCCTCGAAGCGATCGGGGCCGAACAGGTATTTGCGTTAAAACGTGTAACCGTTGTACACGTTTCAACGCTTTCATATAGCTACACGCTTCCAGGTAAAGCGTTGTACACGTTTCAACTATTTCACCTCGCTACATATGTATACGCCAAAGCGTGTTATACGCATTGAAGCTAAACGTATTACACGCTTTAAAACTAAACGGTTTGACAATGTGTATTACACGTGTACGAACCGTATTATACGTTTAAACAACGTATACAACGCTTTTAAACTAAGCGGTTTGACAATGTGTATTATACATGTACGAACCGTATTATACGTTTAAACAACGTATACAACGCTACAGCAAACCGTTGCGTTCGCGTTGCGTTCGCTTTGAGTTTGCAAGTGTTGTCTACGGTGGAACAAAAACGGAGACTGCACTGTAGTATTACGTTTTACGTCAAGACGAGCTACAATCTCGTCAAACGTGATGTTCCCACTACAGACAACGCATTTAATACGTTATCTAGATTTAATCGGATCACGACTTGCTGATCAACGCGATATGTTAATTAATAAGTAGTCATACTAAATTAAAGTTACGAGGAAATAATGTAGAAAGTAAATTAAGATTCGATGTCTCTAGTGGGAAGTAACACGATTTGGACTTGATTTTGTGTTATAGTTACCCCGTCCAATTTATCTAGTCTTGTTCAGGTAAGTATTACATGTTTATGTAAGACGAGTTAATATATACGTACTTTCGTTTCCCTTTGAAACACAATGGAATGCAAGCCTTCAACGTTTCCATATAGACGTCTCGTGAGTTCATATTTGTAAGTGCCGGAACTACGTTTCAGCTCGTAAAATAGTTCCGTCTAAAACATCACTTATTTGTTTACTTCATATATATTTCGTACGTTTTTGAAGCGCCTATAAATTGTGAGTGATTTACGTATATGCTAATAATTTGAAGGTATGCAACTCGTTCCGGTGGGCAACAATATTGCTCTCCTAAAGTCGCGAAATATCGCAAGCTACGGAACCCGTGCATATATCCACATACAAATAAAATTAACGTAGTACACTATAAATATAATGTGTATTAAGACGACCTCGCCATATTTCGTATTATCATGTCATGTAGAGGGCAGATATATGCCACCATGAGTATGTAACACCGCGAAATGCGCCAAATATTTACACAGTATGGATACGTTCTAGTTTCGGTTTCGGTTTCGGTTCCGACAATTACAGTTGCTTTGTGTATTTGATAAAGCGATATTCACATACTCAAACTTAACAATTAGATCTGAACGAACTGTGTGATTTTAAGCCACTTTACATTATCGCAATTGTACATGAGATCCCGAGCATGTGATAAAATTAGGATCCTGGATCCACCACTGATCACACGAGTTCGTGTGATCAGAGGAGGATCCAGGATTTCGCCGAAGGGGGAGGGGAAATTCGAACGACTAATTTTCCAGTACATAATGCTCATGTGATAAGACACATTTTAGTAATATCTTATAAATGGGCTCTTTATAATATCTGGACGTTTGATCTGATAAAATCACCCTTATTTTACAATGCTTGCTTTTTTTATAGAATCAGACAGCTTTTCAATTGCAAAAAAAAATAATCTGGACACCTGAACCTGAATCTGACACTGTCAGATTGCGATCTGGCCTCGTGTCTCGCATCTTGCGATATCGAGTACTAGTTGAGAGTACGAGTCATGTACCCGGGACATGATGCCCAGACAATTTGAAACGGCAATTTCGCTCAATTAGAACTTGGTGATATGAATCGTTCTCATGTATTACCTCCGTACTACAGTCTTCCACATGTGGTCACCGATGGCTTCTCACTTCGCAATGTACAAGTAGTACTTTACACTAAACTCATATGAGACACGCCATTGGATTTTGTACTGTCAGACACCCTTTAATTTCATTAAAACTTGGGTTGGTTCCATCTTGTTTCAATATGCCGCATGGTCGCCATTTTCTAATTCAAAATGGCCGCCATTGAAACTTATAATTCGAGGTCAAAGTCATTATGTGTGGTATTTTTGCAGCGACTGGACATATTGGCAGAATGAGTTCAATACATTTTGAGATACCGGCTATTTGGGTTATCAAAATGGCCGCCATTTCAAACATGGAAATACAGTATTTATTGTATTGTGTTCAATGTCGTGGTAACATTTTGTATTTTCCTTCTGGTTATACTCATATTTCTTTGAACACATTCTGTTGAGATTATGTTTAACTGGTACTGTGCTACGAGTAATGCTTATCTTCAAAATGGCCACCGAAACTAAGTGTGCAATGTACATCGCCGCATCAAAGATTTATTACAGGTTATAGTATTTATGTGGCCGTAGTTATGTTTTTTTCAAATGGTATTGCCATTGGCACGTATGTGTTTGCTAGAAAACATATATATATATATATACCACATACAACAAAACTGGAGTTGGTTCCATTTTCTAACAACCGTATGGCCGCCATTTTGAATTTAAAAATGGCCGGAACTGAAATAAAGTAAATTAAACGTCAACGTTATTATAGTTCGGTTTATTTCCCCAGCAAAAACACAGTATTATGGATGAGAAATATTGGCATATTGACTTCAGTATATTTGCAATGGTGGCCAATTTATTTTCAAAATGGCCGCCATTTTAAACTTGACAATCTAATATGTATTGTATATTTTAAATGCAGTGGTGATATTTTGTATGTTTATTCTACTTATACTCATAATAAAAGGAACACAAAATGTTGAAAATATTGCTAACCAGTACTGTGGTATTAACCATCATTATCTTCAAAATAGCCGCTGAAATTAAGTGTGTCGCCCACATTGTCACTTGAAAGATGTACATGTACTACATATGTTAGCATTGTTGTGGCTTATATTCATGCTCTTTTAAATGATATCTTGGTCAGCACATGTGTTTTCATTTAAGCTAAGAAGATACAGATAACTGCAAGTTATTCATTTTAAGTGTATATCAATGTATTGTGCATTGAACATATACATTCATCATCTTCTCTCTTTCTTTCGTGTCGAAAAAGTGTATGTTACGGTGACATGATGCACCATCTGCAGTCTGCAGAATGAATGATCTGGTATTGCACTAGCAGACGGCAACAGGTCTCCAGAATTTACTGTTTTATTATCGAGTTCAACATGGTCCCCATTGATTAGCTCTTTTAATGTTAAAGTCACTGTGTTCTTATCATAGCATTCCTTGCTCTGTTGATGACTGGATCTGATCGTTTCACACATAGCCGCTTTTGGTAACACCAGCTCACAAGTGGTCAGTAAACTGGATTGCCGCGGTCCCATCAACAACTGTACTGGTAGCCATTCTATGCCGGTTATGGGAGTTTCGACATTCCAGTATACCCAGTATATCAAAATAAAGGTCCGTACATGTACATGCACCTTTTGTTGTTATATGTAGTTAGTCTGAACAATCTGCAGAGACATTTGAATCGGACGGAATCGAACGTTGTTTAAACTTGGTCCGGTTAACATGCACAGGTCCAAATATGAACTGAAAATGGAGCTTTGTGTGACAGAAATCCGTACGCGGACGAATCAAAAACATGTTTTGTTGTAAATATCACATACAGAGAAAAACAGCCATAACATATATTGTTTAATAATATGCATACATATTTTAATTAATGTTTAATAGCAATATACTTGAATATGAATAATAATTATATTATAATATGGTTTATACTCCAGCACTATATTTTAATGCTGTGTGATTTGCATCATAATAAGTTAACGTGTAATTTACAGACTATCGGAAGTTTGCACTTACGAACATTTTAGTCGTACAAAGTTCAATGAAACTGCCCCCTGTATAGTAGTTTCTACACACATTTCAGATACAGAATGCACGCCTGTTCCTCTCTCTATATGTCCTTTTCATATACATGTATGCAACCACGACAATTACCATTACTACTATGTTGTGTGTTTCAATATGAACATCGCTGATACATATACGTAATACTCTCAGCTGTTGGCAGGCCTTTAAGCACTATTAAGTAAATAAGTTAATATAATATAATTATTACTGTCAATATAACATGTCGTAGGTACTATAAATATGCCTGTAAACAAAAAATCAGTTTGTTTGACATAAACGTAACAGTAGGTGGTAGAATCGATGAAAATGGGATATATATATATGTAGAAAGAGAATAGTAGGTTAGTACCGTGAATGGGGAAACATATATGACAAGGCTTAGGAAACGGGATGGGCGAGCCCATCCCCTTTCCGTGCCGCGCCAGATATGTTTTCCCATTCACGACACTAACCTACTATTCTATTTATCCCGTCAACACTACAAATATCTTTAAATTTCAAAAATAACCCCAGACGGAACCTCAAAATCGGAGAAATCAACTAGTGTGGCAAGCGCAGCGATTAGGTCGTATTGACATGATATCAACAATGTTTCACGGCACTGTGTTTCACGGCACATACGCACTGTGTTGACGTGACAAATAAAAAATCCCGATTCCACATTATGTACACACTATTTATCATGCATTCCAATAATATTCCCTCAACACATTTCAAGTCATCAGCAGGAACAGGATTCAAATGTGTAAAATCAGGTATTGCAAAAATGTATAACTTGTATAAGTGCTGAAATACTCTATGTGTCATACGAGAACGCATGTGTTCCTATGAGTATGACGGTCATCCATTACGAGTGTAAGTGCACACCAGTGCATGCATCATGGCCATTGACTAATACATGCAGGTATATTACTCAATCAGTGTAGAATCTCACTTGAAAGGCACCCATTACAATATTGTATTTTGTAAGTGAGGCATTGTAATTAAATATTTAACCATGGTTTTATTAATAGTGACATTTTTATAACCTACAAGGTTAATATACCATTTCATAATTTTCATATAAACAATGAAATTTAAATAATCATTGTATTTTGAGTCGGTGTACACGAGATTTACGGACCTTCGAAAAGTCATATTCACCTCTGCCTTCGGCCTCTGTGAATAAGACTTTCCTCAAGTCCGTAAAGCTCGTGTACCCCTCCATAAAATACAATAATTATATGCTATTGTGTATTTCTATTCATCAGGCGAATTTAGTGTATAATACTAGATTATGGGCAAACATAACCTGGTACTACTGAACAATAACGCAGTTGTCTTTACGTTGCGTCATTACACTGCTGTCCGTAAGTCATGTGACGACGTTCGACCAATGACAACGTCGGAGAAAGTAGCGAGACCCGGCTATGCGTTGCTAGTAAATACATAACAGGTAAGGATACTACAAGGTGTTATCAGTAAGGGTGTATTCGGTCAATGCATAGTGAGTCCCCTGATACAACAAGCACATATTATATAAATTGGCCACAGGATGATGCTGTTGGTAACTATCAAAGTCATATAAATATTTAGAGGATATTCATATTTGTGCAACGAATATGCCATATATGTTCATCGAGTGGTGTGGAATGTCCATATTTCACGAGTGCCGTTAGGCAAGAGTGAAATATGGACATTTCACACCACGAGATGAACATATACATCGTATTCGTTGCAAAAATATGAATATTCTATTTTTATTATATAAAATAATATGTAAATTAGCAGTTTTGTTAGACTGTATACGGTAATGAATGTGTATTTACAGCCTATTTGCAGTCCGGCACTGCAGGTGCGCGTTATGAATATAGATAGCGGAAGTAGTCGTATTTTCACCATGTTCACTGGAAATTGTTTATTGCATCGATAAGAACATACTGTATTACGACTTTTATTTAGATCGTATAACTATGTATTTCAGGGGTAGATATATAATAAAGTGATTGTTCACATATTGGATTTTTAAGGAATTCAATACGATGGAGCGCTAGCGACCGCAGCATTCAGTTTCTGAAAAATCCAATATGTGAACAATAGCATACTTATAGCTCAGCCAAGTGTACAATGCAATGTCCCATTCGAGTATTGATTTTCCATTTCCTGTCGAACAGTTAACCATTAAAATTCGAGATGGCTCCATATCAAAGTGCTAATAATCTGGGCTACAATGATACGCACGTGCGTACGGAGGCATGTCCAGCGACGGGCTGGTCTGACCAATCGTATACAGCTTCCAACGCCACTGCACCTGTAGCCTATTTCACCAACATTGCAAAGTATACTTATCTAGCAAAGTATACTTTGACGGAGAAATTTTCAATTTAAGGATACATTTTTATTATACTGAATTTATTACATTATCACAGCCATTTTGGCTGTGATAATGTAAAATACATTCAGTATAATACTTCTGCGTACTTTTAAGCATCAACTATATGCAGTCGTTAGTTCTATATGAAATATTGCATTTCGCGAAACATAAATGATTACTCCCTCACAGTATACACTCCCGCCTGCGATTCTCTTACCAAGAATTGCAATCCAGCTGTCCTTGAATTGCAATTCGTCCCCTCTGAAATTGCAGTCTAATTGCGGTCCAATCGCGGTCCCGTTTTTGCAGTCATTCTTTCGCGATACCGTTTGTGCGGTCTTCCTTTCGCGGTCAGGTTTGTGCGGTCATTCTTTCGCGATACCGTTTGTGCGGTCATTCTTTCGCTATTTGCGCTTCTTTTTTCTTTCTTCCGCCTTTGTTGAAATTAAAGACCATCCGGTTATTGGTCTAATTTCATAAAAAATGTTAACTGCCATGAACACACATAAAGCGGATATAACAATTTGACTTTATGCAACGTAACATGATTCTAGTCATGTTACGGGTTATTTCATTAGATCAGATAGAGTATATACAAAAATGGCTGAAATTATGCCAAACTCAAAACTCAAATTTTGTAAATTTTCCCGATAGGCGGCCATTACGTTGCCTTGATACGCAAGAGGGCAAACTTGATTAAGCTAAAATTGCGTTTGGAAAGACTCGTCCGGGACATCCCTGATTACGATAAAGAAAATGTTAATATTTGAAATATATACACCTAATTCTACTATTTATGTATATTTTATTGGATTTTAAATGGCCAAATACAAATAGGAAAATATATATTTTCGTCCGAAAAAATCAACTATTTCGATTTTATTGCCGCATTGGTCAAGGAGAGCGGTCCGCTGGATTGACTGCAGAGCGCAGCGTAAAGCGGTCATTCTTTCGCAGTTTAAAGAAAAAAAAGGAGCGTAAACTGCAACTAAAAGCGGAGCGCAGCGCTAACTGCGCTATAAGTATTGCAATTCCGCAACCAACTCTTTGGACCGCAGTCACATGATTGCAGTCCGATTGCGGTCCAATTGCAATTAATTGGAACGCGAATTGCAATCCTGCGCTCCAGGAATTGCAATTCGCCTGGTAAGAGAACCGCAGGCCACTCCGCACTCCCGCCTGCGATTCTCTAACCAAGAATTGCAATCCAGCGGTTCTTGAATTGCAATTCGTCCCCTCTGAAATTTCAGTCTAATTGCGGTCCAATCGCCGTCCCGTTTTTGCGGTCATTCTTTCGCGATACCGTTTGTGCGGTCATTCTTTCGCTATTTGCGGTAAAAACTTAGCGTTACGCGTATATATACACCTACAGTAGCGCTCTTCTGCTCCTTACCTATTTGTACCGTATCATCGTATAGTACAGTTTGCTTACATTATACAAACGTACTATACGAATATTATACAAACATACGATATCCGTTCGTATATACCATATATCCGTATGGATATGGTATAAATATACAGTGGGGTCATCGTGCGGTTAAAATATACCGATGCACCGGTTCATTTCGCATGTAAACATCCGGTTTTCATTTCGATCATCTGCCACAATTTTAAGTTTTTCAAAATGAATACATTTTCAGTTTTACGATACAGAAACAATTTAAAACTGAGGATTGTGAAGTACGGTATCACAGTGCATATACATGTGTGTTCAATACAGTCATTCATCAGTAATTCATCATTGTACTCCGCACCACCGCCGGGGACACAACACAATGATCAACCACACACACCAGCCATCTACATTTGGCGTCATAAAAGTTCCGGTATATATCACACAGTGGGAACAATGTGTATCACCACCACCACCAGTTTTTGTCTGTGACTACACTACACCCCCACCCCCCCGGCCACCACTTCTGTCTATAACGCAGGATGACGTGGCCGACTGATCAAGTGCTAAACTAGTCCTGGTGCGATGGCCGACTGATCAAGTGCTATACTAGTCTTGGTGCGATGGCCGACTGCTCAAGTTCTAAACTAGTCGTGGTGCGATGGCCGACTGATCAAGTTCTAAACTAGCCATGGTGCGATCGCCGACTGATCGAGTGCTATCTAGTCCTGGTGCGATGGCGACTGATCAAGGGTTACTAGTCATGGTGCGATGGCCGACTGATCGAGTGTATACTGTCCTGGTGCGATAGCCGAAACTGATCAAGTTATAAAGCTAGTCATGGTGCGATGGCCGACTAATCGAGTGCTACTACTAGTCCTGGTGTGCCGATGATCGAACTGTATCAAGGCTATATTCTGGTAAGTATGGTCGAGGAAAACTGATCAAGTTCTAAACTAGTCCTGGTGCGATGGCCAATTCTGATCAAGTTCTAAACTGTCCTGGTGCGATGGCCGAGCTGAGCGACGTGCCTATACTAGTCTGGTGCGACGGCCGACTGAGCAGCTAAACTAGTCGGGAAACTAGTCCCGGTGCGATGGCTGACTGATCAAGGGCTAAACTATTCCTGGTGCGATGGTCGACTGATCAAGTTCTAAACTATTCCTGGTGCGATGGCCGACTGATCAAGTTCTAAACTAGTCCTGGTACGATGGCCGACTGATCGAGTGCTATGCTAGTCCTGGTGCGATGGCCGACTGATCAAGGGCTAAACTAGTCCCGGTGCGATGGTCAGGTGATATACTCGGCATGGCCGACTGATCACGTGCTATACTGGGCATGGTGAGATGGCCAACTGATCAAGTGCCATACTGGGCATGGTGCAATGGGTGACTAATCAAGCGCTATACTAGTTATGGTGCGATGACCGACTGATCAAGTGTTCTACTAGTCCTGGTGCGATGACCTACTGATCAAGGGCTAAACTAGTCCTGGTGCGATGGCCGACTGATCAAGTTCTATACTAGTCCTGGTGCGATGGCCGACTGATCAAGGGATATACTAGTCCTGGTGCGATGGCCGACTGATCAAGGCCTAAACTAGTCCTGGTGCGATGGCCGACTGATCAAGGGCTAAACCAATCCTGGAGCGATGGCCGACTGATCAAGTTCTATACTAGTCATGGTGAGATGGCCGATTGATCAAGTGCTAAATTAGTCCTGGTGCGATGGCCGACTGATCAAGTTCTAAACTGTCCTGGAGCAATGGCCGACTGATCAAGTTCTAAACTAGTCTTGAAGCGATGGCCGACTGATCAAGTTCTAAACTAGTCCTGATGCGATGGCCGACTGATCGAGTGCTATACTTGTCCTGGTGCGATGGCCGACTGATCAAGGGCTATAATAGTCCCGTTGCGATGGCCGACTGATCAAGTGCTATACTAGTACTGGTGCGATTGCCGACTGATCAAGTGCTATACTAGTCCTGGTGAGATGGTCGACTGATCAAGTTCTAAACTAGTCCTGGAGCGATGGCCGACTGATCAAGTGCTAAACTAGTCCTGGTGCGATGGCCGACTGATCAAGTTATAAACTAGTCCTGGAGCGATGGCCGACTGATCAAGTGCTAAACTAGTCCAGGTGCGATGGCCGACTGATCAAGTTCTAAATTAGTCCTGGTGCGATGGCGTACTGATGAAGTGCTAAACTAGTCCTGGGGCGATGGCCGACTGATCAAGTGCTAAACTAGCCATGGTGCGATGACCGACTGATCAAATCGCATGCCATAATAACTAGATTGCCATGGCCTGCATGTCGTGCCCGCCGAAGCATTTGATAGTACAAACAATTGTTTTATTGCAACAAAGCTTTAGCCCGTTGACGTAAAAACATGCCGCACCCGCCGAGGCTGTGATAGTATACCCAAAAACTTTAACTAAAAAAACACTTTAACCAAAAACTTTATCCTGAATGCACACCAATGTGCCGACTATCATATCGCTTTGTCTGCAACCGGGCCCAACAAAAACTTTAAGGGAAATTTCAAAGTAATTTGACCGTGACATTGGGCACATATAAATAATAATGAAAATGTGGGTGACAAATACACACTATGTGAAGTTTCGAGTGAATTGGTGAAGCGGTTTCAGAGATATAGTGTTCTTAAAGGTACATGCCCACTCAGTAGGTACAAAATGTTCTTTATATCAGAGACATCATCTGAGACATTTTCGGGCAAAATAAACATTAATTCACCATTAATACACATACGTATTGGCATTATTATACATTTTATATCAGAAGTAAATTTCCACACTGCTATCAGGGGTGATAACCGTGTTTCCTTAAAATGTTACCAAGACATTACTATTTATGTTTATACTTTCTTTAGGATCAAACAACCAAAACTTTTGGAAATTGACTCCAAACCCTGTCGAGATAGCTTGAAAAGATAAATTTTGAAAATAGGTCCACAAATAAACAATGTATTTTAAAAACATCTATGTTTAGCCCCCATGTTAAATTCCCATAGGAAAATCGTTTTTTCGCAATAAAATCAATATTTAATACAAAATTTTGGGGAGGGTGACTTTTTTGTTATTGATAAAAAAGTACTTACTTTTAAATATATTTTTAGATTTAATGTGTTTAATAGCCAAACGTTCGTCGGCAGCAAAACGTGGAACAAACAGTAATTACATTTCGTTACGCTGCATTTCATAAGCTATAGTGCAATATGTTGCCTATATAGCGTAACACGTGCAGCTAGCTGTTATAGCGCTCGGATTATGATGTCTTTTGACGATTGCAAAACACTATAATGTGTCACGGAGTGCCCACATGTCTGATTTAGAGTGGAACATCTCCAAACCGGACACACTAGGCCCTCCCAGGATGTCCGGTTTGGGGAGGTTCCGCTGTACAAATCAAATCATAGTAATATAATTATCACTCCGGGCGCATTTGAAGTGTTTTGTACATTATTTAGAAAGGTGTTTCATGTTTTTACAAACAATAACAGGCGCCGATCTTTACGGACCTACGAAACGTCATATTCATATAACGTCATATGACTTTCCTCGAGTCCGTAAATCTCGTGTACATCTCCTCAAACGAAAATAATTGTATAATATTTAATACTAATATAGTTGTTCCGCAAACTACAGTGGAGGTGAAAACTGAAAAGTATGAATAATTTTATCACTCAGGGCGTTAAGTTTAAGGAAGTAACTGTTTCCGAGATGTCGGGAAATTGTGTCTCAGGTTGTTTTGCTTTTTCCGGGGGAGAGGGCCCACAGACGACTTGACGCTCTCATCAGATACAACCCTGCGAAAAAATCCAATCTTCCTGATTGTTTTCAAGCACGATATACATGGATTGAGTAATACATAATTTGACAAATATTGGCAAGATTAGCGCAGGCGGTGGTGTAACCCAGATTTTTTCTTTCCATCATGGAGGCAAACAAAACAGACACAAATATTAAATGCATATTTGGCATTTGCAGACAAAAACGCCATTATATTGCTTCTAATAAACAATCTGCGAGCGAGACCTAAATACTTCCTACAACCGCCATTTCGCCCATTCTAGACGCCTGACAGATGCATATTTGTCATCCTGAGGCAAATATGCACTATATTTCTCATAAACAATTTGCGAGCCCTATATATTCCATAACCTCCATTTCTCCCATTCTAGAAGTAAGACAGATACATTTACATGTTTAACATCTATTTGTCATCCGGCAAGAATGGCCCGAGGGTTTGTCGTCACAGTCGGCCCACATAAATCGTCATTCGTTGTTGTCTGGTTGATGCGTACGAAACTGTGACTGAAGAAATGGGGCTTATTGGGTTTTGAGACCAGTGCAGATCCAGATCAGCCTGTGCATCCACACAGTCTGATAAGGATCTGCACTGTCCGCCAGTCTATCAAAGAACAACCCGCCATGCTTCTAACAATCGATTTAGATCGTTACCAGATTACAGTAGTGTGCTGTTGATCAGGAAATACACTTGTCACAAATCATATAAATTATGTCCTATTTCTTACTCGATCCGCAGCCGCAATTAACGCACGTTGTCCTAGTTTTTGTTTTTTTGTTTCGCAATAAGTGTGCTGGTCATGACAAAAGGAGCCAATGATTACTAGACCAGTGTATATGTTGATCGGCCACAATAGCACGGTTATTTACACCTGTGATGCTGTCATACGCTGTTCGTCGGAATTATTCGTAAATTAACAGGGATTCGCGTGACGTTCACTCGACTGGGCGAACCAGTGTGTACTGAAAACTGGTACGACCTTGACTGACCTGAAATTGCACGCAGGTAATACAGTAAAATGTGTTGTTTTGTTTTCGGTGTTTTGATTAATACTAGGAACTAGAAATCCGGTTTGAATCAACTATATATATAAATCGTTGTTGGTTAGACCTTCAATTTGATCCCGCAGTGATCACTGTTTATCCTATGAGTTAACGTGAATTTTTTGTCCAACTACTGGTAACTACGATAATAGGAATGTTGATTGCGGTCGGTCTTTTGTGCTGCATTGGGTCAGGTATGTTTCACATTGTGAAGAAAAATTATTTAAGACAGGCCATGTTATTTTGTTTCTAATAAGGTGAGCTTTTTCATGAAACAAATATTTGCAGAAGCTGAATATGTTATGACGTCATGTTATGTAAATGACGTCGAAAGTTGACGAAATGTTCCGAGTTTGTTCCGAAAATATCTTAAATTGTGTAAAAGTGTTTCATGAGATACGGCACATCTCACTACTGTCTGTTTCACGAAAGCTGCCCAAATTTTACGGCTATATAAACATTTCAAAAAAAATATTTCTTTTGATAATATTAAATTAAGGGAAAAATTAAGAATGAGCCTTCTTTTTATTTCGTGAAATTTGGTCAAATATTGGTTTTATTACGAAAAATTGATTTGTCTATGGGAATTTAACATGGGGGGAAAAGAGGTAGAGGAGGAGTAAAAAAACATTTTTTTTTTGGAAATTGACTCCGAAACCTAGCTAGATAGATTGGAAATGATCTAACTAAGAAAACAAAAGTTAAATTTTAAAAATCGGTCCAGTATTTCTGAAATTCTAAAAAAATTCCCCATGTTAAATCCCCATAGACATCTTCACTCCGTGAAGATGTCTATAGACATCTTCACTCCGTGAAGATGTCTATGGGGATTTAACATGGGGAAATTTTTGTTTTCGCAATAAAATCAATATTTGACCAAATTTCACGAAATAAAAAGAAGGCTCATTCTTAAATTTTCCTTTAATTTAATATTATCGAAAAAAATATGGTTTTTGAATTGTCTATATAGCCGTAAAATTTGGGCAGCTTTCGTGAAACAGACAGTAGGCACACAATTGCATGTCTTGTCTCAATAAAGGTACATGCCCACGCTGTAGGTTATAATATAGTATTACAGATACTTTTGTATATTCTGTACGTATGACTTTTTCTGGCAAAATAAACATTCATTCACCATTACCCCACGTATTGATTGGCATTAGTATACATTTTATTTTAGACGACAATGTTCCACTGATATCAGGGGCGATAACCGTGTTTCCTTGAAATGTTAACGGACATTACTAGTTATTCTCTGTATTTATTTTTTGATGTGTGATGATCATACTTTATAATCTGTCGAAAATATTATTTTGTCAGGTGACGCATTTTATTAGTACAAATAAGTAAAAAATATCATGCCCCATTTGCATATGAAAATAGCCTGATACCAACTCGCGTCACTATCAGTAAAATAAATATTACTAAATGATTATATCTGTTTTCCGAGCACTTGTAATTTTTAGAACTGGTGGAATAGTGACACAATTACACACTTATTTAATTCCTATAAAGAACATTGTGTGCTCACTGAGTGGGCATGTACCTTTAATCGGGCCTTATCGCAGGCGAGGCTGTTTCGATATAAATTCCGAAGCCCTACACAATATTTTGTGAATGACGTCGAACGTTGAGAAAACGCCCGTGTGCATGTGAAATTCACTTCATGTGTGTGGTTCAAATGTTGTGTCAACTTTCGAGGTTATTACATATTATACAATAGTCATGTACTTGTGCATGCATATCACAGCTTGCTCATATACCACTAGCAGGTCTGAGAAATTGTTAAAAAAAGACTGTTCTGTTCTGTAGTAAATTATATGTGGCTGTGTGAAATGGGGCTCATGCGTTTTGCGACCAGCGTAGATCCAGACCAGCCTGTGCATCCGCACAGTCTGATCAGGATCTACACCGTGCACCATTCCATCAATGAAACACCCGCCATGTTTCTAGCAAGAAATTCAGATAATTGTCAGGCTAAATAAGTTTGTTGTTTGATCACGATCTACACTGGTCACAAACCGCAAATGCACTATCAGTCTAGTCACAGCCACAAATTGGCTTCTATCTAGAGTTTTAAGTCAATTTATAATATTTAACTTTCAAAATGTTTCGTTTTTCAACTCATCCAGCCGCTCCAGCTCGATATATATTCTTTTGCATTTTTCCTGCTGTTTTTTGCTTTGTAACAAAATGAATATGTGTTCACATTTCATGAAATAATTATTTGTCTAAACCCAAGTGTACCCGTACATGTACATGCCAGTCAACTGGGAAAACATCGTAGACAGTACCTTTAACAATTTAATTTACAAAAATATATATATATTTAGTGACATGTTACAGTAACAACATATGGTGTAATTTCATACTGAGATGCTGCGCCCATACATAGGTAGCACCTATTAAATATTAATACTGAAATACGAGCTTTGTTTGTTTATCACAGCTTCTGCTAGAAACAAAATTTCTACCCCGCTCCTTACCTCTCACGAGGGTAGAACTGAGATTTAACCCCATCTATTTAATGTAACACATGGAAGAGTGATTTTTGCAATCGGTTATCTGGCGTGTTTGATATGTTAGCGATATAAAACTTGCAAAGCTGTATCAATAAAGTATAAATAAAGACCATACACATGCAGAAATTTGTTATTTTACCGTGTCAAGGTGTTTATATGACATTTACATGTATGTCTTGTAAATTTGAAAGCTTCATTTCGTTATGTTGCATGTTGAACAATATGGCTTCCATGGGAAAATGATTTCCCTGATATATTATTTTTGGTAATTTACCTGAGTTCTACATCAAAGACTATCTGTTTAAAGGTATAAACTATACAGTATACTAAAGTTGGACATACATTGGGGTCAGCGTATAAGTGTACACACGAACGAACACGACAGGTTGGAACCAACGTGTATGCACTTCGGTTGCTCACATTTTTTGATTGGGTCAAATTGTAGCCGTAGATAACATATTTGATGCGAATTATTGTAGCTAAGCTTCTGCTAGTGCACACTAGATAAAGGGTTTGAAATAACACATGCTTGTGTGAATTTAAACATGATTCGATGAGGGATCGTAGCTAGTTATCTCCCGTTGAATTTATTTATAGAAATCCGGTCCGAATTATGTGGTTTATGGCCTTATTGCTTGTAAAAAGAGTGAATATAGCATGATTTGTAGTGATAAGGAGTCGATATAGTGATTTGGACTTGTGTAAATCCAAATCATCCAACATTTTTCGCAATCTGATCTTGGACTACATTATTTGCCAGATTCATATTTTCACACTTATTACTGTTATTGCAACGATTTTAGACTCAGATGTGCCGTCTGATCTGGTTCTACTCTGTTCGCAAAACTAAATTGTTGTGCTATTCAGTAAGAAACAAACGCTGAAATACATCATAGGACCAGATCTCTATAAATATATTTGCAAAGGGAGATAA
>CM055275.1:41162895-41184060 GCA_029237695.1 Conchocele bisecta
CCTGAGAATATCGAAGTGCATGTAATAAATACAGTATGGTGTAATCCGTGTACGTGGCTAGTTTCACGTTGGCAATTTTGCTGAGGTCATTGTGATACTGTGAAGTGAAGATACCCCCGGCATATGACAATCGAAATCTCTCGATGACGCCGCCCACATAGCTGTTTCTATGTTACAGTTGAACCTCTCTAAACCGGACACCCTGGGTGGTACCCAGGGTGTCCGGTTTGGAGACGTGTCACTGTAATGCTGATGTAAGAGCACTTACACATGTGTCTGTGTGCAGTGCAATCATGAACACTGACCAAATTCAGCTATAATTATTATTCGACTTGTTTTTCATCGATCATAATTGAACACATCGATGTTTAAGTTTAGAGACTTTCCATGGTATTTGGAGAATTTTTTTTTCTTTTTTTCACAATTACAATTTGTTTATTCAGTGAAGAAGGCCATCGGCCAATAACTACGGACATGTATTTGTTTTATTAATTCGTTCCCACGAAATAACAAATTGAACATTTCGTTCTCACGATATAACATTTCGTTCCCACGAAATAACAATTCTTTCCCACGGGAACGAATTGTTATTTCTTGGGAACGAACTGTTAAACTGAGGGAACGAATTGTTAATTCGTGGGAAAGAGTTATTATTTTGTGGGAACGAATTGTTAATTTGTGGGAACGAATTGTCATTTCGTGTGATCGGATTAATAAAAATAAAAAATGCCACTTACAAAAATGTACGTTTTCTCCAAATACTGCCGAAACAGGTACAGTGGAATCCCTGTAAACTGGACATAGAGAAAGGTGAGTGGTGGTTAATATTTATAGGTTCCATTTACATGTATCTCCAATGATAATGCCTGTTCCTGATCACAAAGCACTCATGTGTGTCTTGAAGTAGTCACATGCCTGATTGACAGTGGTACCTGTCTATACTTGACATCCTGTTGTCAGGTTTAGAGAGGTTCCACATCTACGAAGACGTCTTTTTTCAAAGGACTTATGCTAAAGCAGGGACCATACATACATACATACATATATCATCAAAACTGAGGAGGACAGTGCAAGAATGATGGAGTTAGCGCCCTTCTCTCATGGTCCCCTTGAATTGCTCCCGAACTCGCTGAGACACTCGTGAAGATATAGGTGCAACCACAGGCATTCGGTTTGTTCCTGCCTTATTGTGATGTTAACCGCTTAAATCACAGGCGTTCGGTGTGTTTCGGCCTTCGTTGGTGTAATGCTATAATTGAACGGCGATGGTAATACTGAATACATTACACTGATTTATTCCCTTGAAATTAAAATAACGCCATTTGCTGTGTCGTTATACTGATGAAAGCCGAAACACGCCGAATGTATGTGTTTTAAATAACAAAGCAAATGGCGTTATGCCACTATCAAGGGAAGTAATCCTTGGAAGTTATACAATAATGAGTAGTTCCGAGCCGAACATCTTTGGATCGAACCACGCCTTAATACACAGATCTCGGATATTATATCAGTGACGATTTAATACGATCTTCATTAAACGAGTTTACTGATTTCATAAGAAACAAGGATACGCCTTAATTGTATTAAATCAACACAAATGTTAGATTTCAGTTATTGCATAAGCACATCGTTATACATTGATGCTGTGCTGATCACCAAACATGTTTTCTTTAGCGAACTAAATTTAAATTTGCATATGTATTACACTAGTGTAATATGATTTTATTACACTCTGCTAATGCACTGCGAGGACCCATTTTATGCAATAAAACCATATAATACATGGGGACCGTGGCTTTCAATGTCCGCCATATTGAAATTTTGTTGTAACTGTTCACTCACAGTGGGACAGTGTCCATCGGTATCGTGGGTACATGTATTGAACAACTGCGAATCGAGGGATAAACTCTACTGCTCTAATGGGTGTGACCATGTGTGCAGAGATCCCGTTAAACCGATATACATGTATGCGTTTCCATTATGCCACAATTAGATCACGGTTCGTCCGCATGTACCTGGAGATAATCCGCGAGCTTTAGCTCAGATAAGGTGCGTATTTGCGTAAATACCCAATTAAAATTGCCAAAATCCCAATTGAATTCAGAAGTAGTGAGTATCAAAAAGCAATGAGAAATTTGTGGTATCTTTATCATGCTACAGAAAACAATAGACAGACCACAAATATACCATATTTTCTTATTTTTTCCATGAAAACACATCTTGGCATTTCATTAGAATTGTCTACAAGGAGACAATTCTAATGACATACCAAGATGTGTTTTCATTTAGAAGCAAATTATTCAATAAGTGCGGTCTGCTGATGTGTAAACAGTAGTGTGATTCTATTTTACACAATTAACATTTTGAAATACCCAATTGCTTCAGAAATGATGGATTGACATTACTCAATTACTAATTCCTTATCTGGAGCCCTGCCATGCTCATGCCTTTTGTTATTATAAAGTTTATCAGGCAATGCTGGGAAACGAGTAGGAATCCCTATAGTCTGTTTCACGAAAGCTGCCCAAATGTTACGGCCATATAAACAATTCAAAAACAATATTTATTTCGATAATATTAAATTAAAGAAAAATTTAAGAATGAGCCTTATTTTTATTTCGTGAAATTTGGTCAAATATTGATTTTATTGCGAAAAAACAATTTCCCCATGTTAAATCCCCATATACATCTTCACAGAGTGAAGATGTCTATGGGGATTTTACATGGGGGAAATGTTTAGATTTTTAGAAATACTCGACCGATTTTCAAAATTTAACTTTTGTTTTCTTTGTTAGATCATTTCCAAGCTATCTAGCCAGGTTTCAGAGTCAATTTCCATTTTTATTTTCGTTTTTTTTACTCCTCCCACACCTCCTCCATCTCCTTTTCCCCCATGTTAAATTCCCATAGACAAATCTATTTTTCGTAATAAAATCAATATTGGACAAAATTTCACGAAATGAAAAGCAGACTAATTTTTAAATTTTGCTATAATTTAATATTATTGAAACAAATATTGTTTTTGCATTGTTTATATGGCCGTAACATATGGGCAGGTTTCGTGAAACAGACAGTAGGCTCGCCAAGGATAATTGCAGTATCAAAAAACGCTAGCATGATATTCTATGTATCAGGCAACATTTCATAACAGATGATGGGCAAATATAATATCATTGTTTTCGTTGAAATTAATGCGGATTTGTTTACTTTGCATCATTACCATGATTACAATGATGAGTTTCGATAACATCATGTGACACCGCTCGAACAGTAGAATGTTACATAACATGCGTAAATAGGCAATTCTTGATATGACAATATGTTACCAGTCAGCGTGTATTCTGTCAATTAATAGCGAGTCATATGATACATGATAAGTTATCAGTGTTGGTGCCAATACTGTCTGCATGATACTTTTCCATTTGGTGAACATTTTTATATTACCGAAAGCAATTATTTAATTTCCACAGTGCCCCCAAGAAAATGCCCATTCGGTCAGATGCAGGTGCCGGGCAACTGTTTCAGCAAAAGGGGCTGCCCGAAAGGGTCCTCGTGCTACAAGGACATCTGTTGTCGCCGTCATATCATCCTTCCACCTGGCCGTGAGTACAAACAGGCGATGGTGTAGTCCAGTTGCGAGTAGTAACCATGGTAACTCTGCTAAACTCTCATACCGTCCGTAGCAGCTACGGACGGTATGGGAGTTTTGCGGAGTTACTGCGGAGTTACTGCACGCGATTAGACAATACCGATATATTGTCTGTTCTACGCTTTGCTGCCGACGAACTTTTGGCTATTAAATCTAAATAATATTTAATTATAAGTACTTTTTCATCAACAACGAAAAAGTCCCCCTACCCCAAAAACATTATTTGATGAAATTCCATCAAACATGGATGTATTGCGAAACAAAAAAAAAAATTTGCTATTAGAATTTGACATGGGGGCTAAAAATAGATTTTTTAAAATAATCTTTTATTTGTGAACCAATTCTAACTTTTGTTTCTTATTTGCATCATTTCCAATCTATCTCACCAGGTTTCGGAGTCAATTTTCAAAATGTTTCGTTTTAATCCTCCTATCCTCCTTTTTTCCATATGTTAAAATCCAATAGGAAAATCGTTTTATCGCAATAAAATTAATATTTGATGGAATTTCATCAAATATTTTTTTTTGTGGATGGTGTTCTTTTCTTTAGATTGAATGTGTTCAAAGGCCAAAAATTCGTAGGCAGCAAAATGTGGAACAAACAGTAGTATGGATTGATATCAAGTTTATCAGCCTATGTTAGAAAATGCGTATCGAGGCTCGCCGGGGAATTCCTACCGTTTCTGAGCTGAGCCAGTAGCCTATTTCATCAACATTGCAAAGTACATGTATACTTATCTAGCAAAATATACTTTGAGGGAGTAATCATTTATTTTTCCGAAAATGCATTATTTCATATATAACGAATCACAGCATATATTTGATGATTAAAAGTATGCACAATTATTATACTGAATGTATTACATTATCACAGCCAAAATGGCTGTGATAATGTAATAAATTCAGTAAAATAAAAATTAATAAATTTATCCTAACATTGAAAATTTCTCCCTCAAAGTATACTGTATAACTCCTGCATAGATTAATACAAAGTCTTTCGTTATCAGGTTTAGCAGGTGAGGCTAGAAAACGCGTTGGATTTCCGAGGCTTGCCGAGTAATCCCTACCGTTTCCTAACCGAACATGGTGGTCGTGATAACTATTACAGAGAAAATATCAAGCTAGTATATTTTGTTGTCAAGTATATTAAAGGTACATGCCCACTCGGTAGGCGCAACATGTTCTTTATAGGAATTAAATAAGCGTATAATTGTGTCACTATTCCACCAGTCATAAAAATTACGAGTGCCCGCTATACAGATATAATCATTCAGTAATATTTATTTTACTGACAGTGACTCGCGGTGGTATCAGACTATTTTCATACGCAAATGAGGCATGCTGTTTTATAATTATTTATACTAATTAATTGCGGCACCTGAAAAAATAATAGTTTTAAGGAAACACGGTTATCGCCCCTGATATCAGTGTGGAAATTTGAGTCGGGTATAAAATGTATAATAATGCCAATCAATACGTGGGGTAATGGTGAGTGAATGTTTATTTTATCAGAAAATGTCTCGGATGATGTCTCTGATATAAAGAACATTGTGTGCCTACTGAGTGGGTATGTACCTTTGAAAACGGTAAGGAAACTCGTTCCGAGGCTCGCTGAGGAATACCTACCATTTCCTAGTCGAGTAGGGTGAACTGGATATCCCTGGCATAGATAATATCAAGCGTGTGTAATTCGTTTTCAGGTTTATCAGGCAAGGCTAGGAAGCGTGTAGGAATTCCGAGCCGAACCGATCATGTAGTATCCGAGTCTGATAAACGAGATAAACGAGCCTGACACACTCCGACTGAGACTACCTACTTTATTATACTTATCAGAAATCGTTGTATGCTACAGAATGGGAAAATATGATATTCTTGCTCCGCCTTATGTTGCGTCATTATAATGGCATAGTTATGTAACATCATGTTCGACCAACGCAGCGAATGTAGGTTTTAATTAGTTCTGTGTACATAAATAGAAGATCTCAAACGAGTTTCAATTTGAAAGATTTATGAAACGAGTCACGCATAATTTATGCACCGAGCCTGACGAGTTCCATAAATCTCATATCAAACGGACACGAGTTTTGTGATTCTGTTTAACACATGACTTCACACTCCAAGTAGCAGAACTCTTGTGGAAATATATGATACGTTTCAGTGAGAAGACGCCAAAGACTATTTTCGCATCCAGTTGAAAATCTCCACCGAGAAAAATAGTTATAATAATAGAAATAAACATATTATAAATATGCCATATTATAGGTTCCCTCATATTACCAAAACGGAGGCATATTTTAACAATTGTAGTGATTCACCGACGTAGCTAATAACGTTCAGAACATGATGACGTCAACGTCAAAACATCGTTCCTTTGTCGCGTCACTATGGACGCCATTTGGAACGTTTTCGTTTTGTTCGTGTGGCATAACGCTGGCGCATAAATACGAATACGTAATTAGGGTGATGTGGCCAGCCAATCAAATTCGCTGCAGGTGTTATTACACGTGTGTCATATCACATTTATGAAATGGGTTAAAACACGTCATAAGAGGGTTATCATGTGATAACTAATTGCATTTCATTACACTGCATTACATAAGATTTATGACGGAGTAGTCTTTCCAAATGTACGTTTAAAGCGTTATTTGTCTACTTTCTACTTCGTGGAGATTGACCTAATAATTTTGCTCATACACACTTTATTAGGTAAGTTTATGGTAATATGTGTGTGTTATATTGTATAATTGTCTCTCAATAACAATATTAATAATAGCGAAGTATGAACGTCAACGCCCTGCAGTTGTTTTCTCTATTTTAGTGCGCGAAGTGTAAATGTTATTACGCATATATTTACTGTGTAGCTTGGTGTAGCGATATAGTGCAACCTGTTGCCTATGAAGCGGAAAACGTGCAGCTAATTTTGAATCCGATAAATCCCGGTTGTGTATATCTCCAATGTAGTCTATACAGGGGGAACAACCCCCGAAAAACTCAAAGGCAAATGGCCAAATATACCCTCAAGGTACATCACCCATATTTTATCGCTGTTCGCGACAGATATTGTTTCTGGATGATTTCAATCACCATGATCACGTGTTTGTGTATATTTCAGGGTTCTGTCCAGGGGGCGCTGCACCGCCGAAGTTTCCGATCTGCCAGCTATCGCGACCAAAGTTTCCGTCGTCGTCGTGTACGTCAGACAAGCAGTGCCGCAAGACACAGAAATGCTGCGCGGACTTTTGTGGACGCCGACGATGCAGGACGGCGCTTCCATTTCCGCCTCCATAAACGTTGAATGATATATAACAATAAATACAATACTGTAACAGCAATATGTGTTCATGTTTTGCAGCACAGTCCAACTTCCTCGAATAGTCACCTCTACACAACAACACCCTCTCTGTAACAACCGATATCGTACATCCCAATTGGAAAAATGCCTCAATGTTTAGCCTCACTGCACAACAACCTGCGTTAATCATGTTAGCGCTCCAGATAAGGGGCCTATTGGCGTATTTTACGCACTTATCTTAGCTGAATGCGCATTAATAATCAACAGTTGGATTACAAAATACTCATAGCAATGTGAAAATACGCATTGATTTTCAAATTTAGTAGTGGAAATACTGTAATGCAGTTGCAAATGTACTTAGTTGAGCTACAAAAAGCAAACACAACTGTTTGCTTTTTGCAGCTCAACTAAGTAACTTTTCAACTGCATTACAGTATAAAAAAGTGAATAGGTAATAATACACTCAAATAAGTGAATGTTTAAATTTATTTTCATAATTTGTTCCCTATTTAATATTGAAGAAAATCAATAATCCATTCGTAAAAATAAAATACACATTGAACTTGAAATCAGGGAGCACAATGCTCCTTAGACACAAAGCATATCTGGACATCTGCTTGTGCAGATATCAACGTTTCGGAACATTAAATGACAATGTCAACTCGCAAACAAACAGTTTGACTGTCTAAGGTTGGGCGGTAGCCTGACAATCATGATATGATATCAACATACAATATAAGGTTAATATAATCTATGAACTTACCTCGCATCGTATTGAGTGGCAGGTGTGAGCGCTTTATGGGTACATGCAATTTAACGATCGGGGTTCATCCTTAACAGAATTCCGACTGGAGACCTGGTTTGGCCCTAACATACGTCTTTGGCATTTTGTATGTGACAGATGAATCTGGTTATACCCCTTAGGTGAGTATTACGATTATTCGTAATCTTATTTTAAGTGACCTTGGTGTAGTATGGACCTGGCACCAGGTCAGGTTCTTCTAATGTCAGGGCTGAATATTTTTGTTCTCTATGTAAAATATTCCGTTCTGATTTTGGGATTTTCCCCCCAATACAGCAGGTTAAAATGGGATCGAACCTGTTTTCCCGGCCTTACATGACCTTAGCTGTTGATAGGCCGTTAAACACCAATAAAACAAACAAACAAACCGCGCATCGTATGATCCAATCTATATTACAAGCTACCCACTGATTTACCGTGATTTTGGAGGGATTTATTTCCTTGAAGGAAATATTTCCTCCTAGACGTTCGCGAGACGTAATTGACGTCAAGTATTGACGTCATTTCCGGCGAAGAAACAATTCATACGCTAACATTAAAATTGTCAATTTTGACAACGTTATAAGCTTGTTTAAGAGCACGTTTCACATTGTTCGAAGAGCATGTACTATGCAATTTATTCCACTACCATTTTGAAATACCGGATTTATTTCCCTTGACATCTTTAAATCAGACAAAGAAACTCGTGCTCTGCTTCTTTATCGGATTTCATATGTCTCGGGAAATAAATCCGGTATTTCGAAATGGCAGTTTAATTGCTAGTTTCCTACTTCCCCTGTTACCCAAGGTGCATGATCACGTGGTTACAACAACGACAACAGTGGCTGAAAGTGTGGAAATCTTGCCCACTCCAAAGTTAGTATTATATAATATTTTCCTTAATATGCAACGGATTTTGATGAAATATGGCGCAGCAAACGCGTCTTCATGAGCTACATGTGGTCGTCCCGGCACATACTTATATCGTTTTTGCGAAGAATCGATTTCCGTGATTTCCAAAGTCCGAGATTACAAAATGCAACTTAATAAGACGCGTTTGATGCGCCATATTTCATCAAAATACGGTACATAAGAAGTACAAAATAAAAGAATATGTTCTTTGAATCGGAGGGCTTCTGGAAGTCTCAGTACTTGTCGTTGTTGTTGTAACAACGTGATCATACACCTTGTTACCGTATATCATCTTATTCCGATATTTTCCACACACTGCAAGGCGTAGAGGATATGTGGATGTGGCTGGATAAATTGATATTGTAGGTTTTGTGATCAGTGTAGCTCTAGAACTACAAGGCTGTGCATCCGCACAATTGGATCGGGATCTACACTGTTCGCTTTTCCATCAACGTAGCAACCGGCATGCTTCTAACAAGCAATTTATCTCTTTATCAATTTATCAGGGATGTTCTATTAGATCAGGAGATATACTGATCACAAATCCCCATTTCTCAACACCCCAGTAATTGATTATGATTCATACAGGGGAATTGTCATATGCATGCAGTGTTTGCGACAAACATTTAATACGGTCATTCATATTGATTTGACATATTAGAAGCATATACGGATACTTTCAAGAATCAAAGTACTGAAAGCACTTAAATATGTTATCTCCACAAAAACTGAACACTTGCGGAACTAGATACTGAAAGTTGCATATTTTCTCAATCATCATCCAGTGGCAAATTGTACTGAGATGGTGCAAACCCATTCCAAACATACGTTTTCTGTAGAATATATTACTGTTTGAAACTCCCAGAAAAAAAGTGTACGAAACTTGCGGCTAACTGTTCCCTGCTGAAAGGTACGAATATGTCCGCACGAACGAAAATGTCCGCGGACATATTCGGGAGTGTCTAAGGTACGAAAATGTCCGCAGGAAACCAGTATGTCCGCAGTGATTTTGGGGGTCGTCTCAAGGTGTTCTGTGAATGCACTGAAACAGACGTTTCCTTCAACTTCACCTATGTAATTTATGTTAACCGTTCTACCCCTACGTAACTGGAATGGACTTTGATATGTTAATTTCGCAACCAATATAATCGTCATACTAGTTCATTTATGAAAAGGGGGTATTTCTTGTTCTCACTAATATGAAAATATGAAAATCTGGATCTGCACTGTTTGCATGAACCGCTATATAGCGGGCTTTCGGGTTTGTCCCAATATCCGCTTGATAATCGGAAAAAATATCGAAATAGCGGCCAACAAAATTGCTAAAAAGCGGTTGCCTGTACACATCTGAAATGTTGTGCCTAAATGTTAAGACGTCACAGTTTCAAAGTTTTATCAAACTAGACAAAGTAGTAATATATATCATGTATATTGTTCCTTTAGCTATATTATTAAGGTACAAATATTGCCTTTCGAATTATGGAATACAATCGTTATGATCGAATTAAAGTACCAATGACATGCCATGAGGGTTTCTGTTATAAATTGTTATACAATGCTATAATGAGACACGACATGTACCTTCGGACATCTGCGTAATTTCATTAAATACGCTTACAAAATTTACAATCTTTTTCATAAATAAAGTCAAAAGTTGACAAACTGTTCAGAGTACATGGAACATTTTGTCAACTGTTGAAGCTATTTACGGAAAATATTGTAAATTGTACGTGTGAACGTATTTCGTGAAACTACACAGATGTCCGAAGGTACAAAATCGCATGATGTCTCATATGTCTTTTATAAGCATACATGCATAATATGCATACATATATGCATGAATGGTCTAGCTTATGCCGCGAAAGGTTGACCATTTTCCGCATGGATAAAGAAAAAAAGTACAGGCGGTAGTTAACTTTACACATTGAAAATACTGAGTCAATTCTCACATCGAGATGTCAGGAGTGAAACAATTTTTAGACACAGTTTTGTCAGTCATTTGTTTATTAAAGTTACATGCCCACTCAGTAGGCACACCATGTTCTTTATTTATCCCGTCAACACAGTACATATGTGCCGTGAAACACGGTGCCGTGAAACATTTTTGATATCCAGTCAATACTATTTTTGCATTTTACAGCCATTTGTAGGTGTTGACGGGATAAATAGAATAGTAGGTAGTGCCGTGAATGGGAAAAAATATCTGGCGCGGCACGGAAACGGGATGTGCTCGGCAGCGCCTCGCCCATCCCGTTTCCTGAGCCGCGCCAGATATTTTTTCCCATTCACGGCACTAACCTACTATTCTCTATATCAGAGACATCATCTGATGCATTTTCTGGCTAAACAAACATTCATTCAGCATTTCCCCACGTATTGACTCACATTAATATACATTTTATATCAGACGTAAATTTCCACACTGATATCAGGGGCGATAACCGTGTTTCCTTAAAATGTTAACGGTCATTATTATTTACTCTCTGTATTTAGCTCACGCATTTAATTTGTATAAATAATTAGAAAATATCATGTCTCATCTGCATATGAAAATAGTCTGATATCACGTATTCACCGCGCGTCACTATCAGTCAACTAAATATTACTAAATGATTTTATCTGTATAGCGGGCATTCGTAAGTGTTATAACAGGTGGAATAGTGACACAATTATACAGTTATTTTTAATTCCTATAGAGAGCATGTTGTGTCTACTGAGTAGGCATGTACCTTTAAAGTCAATGGCCGGTAGCTGCCCGCCGTCTACTTTCTGTTGGTCACACCATTCCACGATTGTCTCCCCTAGTGCTAATTTACGCCATTTGCTCATCTATAAAATTAAGTTTGCTATTTTGACTAAGCTGAAGTTGCCCGCCGGAAGTTCATCCGGTAATGAATCTGCCCTGCAGTGTACAGCCGCCGGAAATAGCGTACACTGTCAGAAATGGCTAATCTACCACCCCGAAATTAAAATGGCATGACGGCTAGTCAAACAAGCCAAGTTGCCCAATGTAGTCATATACTGAGTTATAGAGCTATGTCCCGAGTATACGTCGGCACCGTCGGATTTGGGCCTGAATCTCATTTACAAGTATGGTGGTCGGTTGAAGTCTGAAAACCAAGAAAATGTGCAAATAGACCACCCCCAGTGTACAGCCGCAGGAAATGGCGTACACTGTCAGAAATGGTCAATCTACAGCCCCGAAATTAAAATGGCATGACGGCTAGTCAAACAAGTCAAGTTGCCCAATGTAGACACATGCTGAATTGTAGGAATATGTCCCGAGTATCCGTCGGCACCGTTGGATTTGGGACTGACTTCCATTTTCAAATATGGTGGTCAGTTGAAGTCAGAAAACCAAGAAAATGGTAAAATCGAACAACCCCTGAATTAAAAAGGCATGACGGCTGGTCAAACACGTCAAGTTGCCCAATGTAGACATACTGAGTTGTAGGACTATGTCCCGAGCATCCGTTGGCACCGTCAGATTTGGGCCTGATTCCCGTTTTCAAGTATGGTGGTCAATTGAAGTGAGAAATTTAATGCACTGAAATAGAAAAATCGACCACCTCCTACGACAAAGTGCTATGGCGGCTGGTCAAACAAGCCAAGTTATCCAATGTAGACACATACTGAATTGTAGGACTATGTCCCGAGTATCCGTCGGCACCGTCGGATTTGGGCCTGAATCCCGTTTTAAAGTATGGTGGTCGGTTGAAGTCAGAACACCAATAATATGGGCAAATAGACCACCCCCTGAATTAAAATGGCATGACGGCTGGTCACACAAGTCAAGTTGCCCAATGCAGACGCATACTGAATTGTAGGACTATGTCCCGAGTATCGGTCGGCACCGTCGGATTTGGGACTGAATTCTATTTACAAATTTGGTGGTCAGTTGAAGTCAGAAAACCAAGAAAATGGTCAAATAGACCACCCCCTGAATTAAAAAGGCATGACGGCTGGTCAAACAAGTCAAGTTGCCCAATGTAGACACATACTGAATTGTAGTACTATGCCCCGAGTATCCGTCGGCACCGTCAGGCCTGAATCCCGTTTTCAAGTATGGTGGTCAATTGAAGTGAGAAATTTAATGCACGAAAATAGAAAAATCGACCACCCACTACAGCAAAGCGCTATGGCGGCTGGTCAAACAAGTCAAATTGCCCAATGTAGACACATACTGAATTGTAGGAATATGTCCCGAGTATCCGTCGGCCGTCGGATTTGGGCCTAAATCCCATTTACAAATATGGTGGTCAGCTGAAGTCAGAAATCCAAGAAAATGGTCAAATAGACCACCCACTGAATTTAAATGGCATGGCGGCTGGTCAAACAATCCAAGTTGCCCAATGTGGATCTATACTGTGTTGTAGTACCATGTCCCGAGTATGCGTTAGCACCGTCGGATTCGGGCCTGTATCCCAATTTCAAGTATGGTGGTCAGTTGAAGTCAGAAAGCTACATTTATCGGCAAATCGACAACCCACTATATTTAGAATGGCATGGCGGCTGGTCAAAGAAGTCAAGTTGGCCAATGTGGATATATACTCTATTGTAGTACCATGTCCCGAGTATGCGTTAGCACCGTCTGATTCGGGCCTGAATCCCATGTTCAAGTATGGTGGTCAGTTGAAGTCAGAAAGCCACGTTTATCGGCATATCGACAACCCCATAATTTAGAATGGCATGGCGGCTGGTCAAACAAGTCAAGTCGGCCAATGTATACATATACAGTGTTGTAGGATTATGTCCGAAGTATCCGTCGGTCGGCACCATCGGATTGGGGCCTAAATTATATGTATTAGTATGGTTGTTAGTTGAATTCAGAAAGACACGAATATAGGCAAATCGACTACCCCTAAATTAAAGTGGCATGGCGGCTAGCCAAACAAGCCACATTTCCCAATGTAGACATATACTGAGTTGTAGGGCTATGTCCCGAGTATTCGACGGCACCGTTGGATTGGGGCCTGAATCCCATTTACTATTATGGTGGTCATTTGAAGTCAGAAAGCCACCAAAATCGACCACCAACCAAATTAAATAGCAAGGCGGCAAGCCAAGCAAGCCAAGTTGCCCAATGTAGACATACACTGTGTTTTAGGACTATGTCCCCAGTATCCGTCGGCACCATCGGATTGGTGCTTGAATCCCATGTATAAGTATGGTGGTCAGTTGAAGTCAGAAAGCCACGAAAAATGGCAAATCGACCGTCCCGTAAATTGTAATGGCACGGCTGCTGGTGAAACAAGCCAAGCTGCCCAATTTAAAGATATACTGAGTTGTAGGTCTATGTCCCGAGTGCTATGTCCCAAGTATCCGTCGGCACCGTCGGATTGGGGCCTGCAATCCATTTAGAAGTATGGTGGTCAGTTGACGTCAGAAAGCCAGGAAAACGAGGAAAGACAATCGTCTATATTAAAATATCCCCATCTCACTCTCTGCTAGCCATCTGTCCACTTCTCTCCATCTCCATGTACCTTTCTTCCACCTTGTGTCCACCTCTCTCCATCTCCTCTCTCTGTCCTCCTTTCTCCATCTCTCTACTACCTTCCCCCGTATTTCCACTTATCTCTATATCGCACACTCGTCTAATCACATTCTCCATCTCACTCTCTTTCCCTGTCGGTAAATATCTCATTCTACGTCTCTTCCAACTTCTCTCCACCTCTCTGCACCCCCTGTCTCCCCCCGTATGTCCATCTGTTTTCAACTATCTCCACCATCTTTCCACCTCTCTCAATCTCACTCCATCCCTTGTATGTCAACCTTACTCCACCTTCGTCAGTCTCCATCTCTCTTTCGTCCCTCGTGTGTCCACCTCTCTCCATCTCCATATATTTCCTCGTGTATCCACGTCTCCCCATCTCTCTCAATCTCCATATCTGTCCTCGTGTATCCACGTCTCTCCATCTCACTGTCTTCTCTCGTTTTTCCACCTCTCACCGTCTCCTCTATTTCCTCTTGTGTCCACCTCTCTCCATCTCACTCTGATATTTCGCGTGTCCACCTCTCTACATCTCACTCTCTTCCTTCGCGTGTCTGTCTCCCACCATGTCTCTCTCTTCCCTCAAGCGTCCACCTCTCTTAAGTTCACTCTATTTCCTCGTGTGTCTACCTCTAATTATCTTCCACTCTTCCATCGTATCTCAATCTCACTCCTTCTTACTATATTTCCTCGTGTGCCCATCTCACCGTCTTCCCTCGTGCGTCCACCTCTGTCCGTCTCACTGTCTTCCCTCGTGTGTCGACCTCTCTCCACCTCCCTCTCTTCCATCGTGTGTCCACCTCTCTTCATTTCACTGTTCTCGCTCGTGTGTCCACCGCTCTCCATGTCTCTAGCGTCCCTCGTATGTCCACCTCTCACAATCTCACTGTCTTCTCTCTAGTTTCCACCGCTCTCCATGTCCCTCTCATCCCTCGTGTTTCCACCTCTCTCCGTCTCCCTCTCTTCCCTCGTATGTCCATCTCTCTCCATCTCACTGTTTACCCTCGTGTGTCCACCGCTCTCCATGTGCCTTTCATCCCTCATATGTCCGCCTCTCACCAGCCCACTGTCTTCCCTCGTGTGTCCACCGCTCTCCATGTCCTTCTCTTCCCTCGTATGTCCACCTCTGTCCATCTCACTGTCTTACTTCGCGTGTCCAACGCTCTCCATATCCCTCTCTTCCCTCGTGTGTCCACCTCACACCACCCCAATGTCTTCAATCGTGTGTTCACATATCTCCATTTCTGTCTCTGCCGTATATATATACATATTACAACTCTCTACATCTCCTTCCATCTCTCTTCCCCGTCTGTCTGTTCATCTCTCTCCACCTGTCTCCATCGCAGGTATAATTATGTTATTCAAGTGTCTATGCTTGGAAAAAACCTGGCCTTCGTGGCTTTGCCTCGTTTCTTGTTTGTAATATGGAATCATGTAAATGTATGTACCATACTATAATTGTTTGGCGGCCATCTTGGATGCATATTTCTCAAAATTATCACTGATATGACAGAGTAGATATACATGTAGATGGACAGCCATTGCCAAAAAAGCGATCGTTTTCCGTTTGTCCAACTAATACAGCGAAGGATAGAGCAAAATGACTTTGGGGAAATCGTGTGGTACATTCCGGTAACCGTGCGGATAGTTTAGACCGCTCTCAAATATTGTTATTATTTTTCACAATATACGCCATTAGAGGTATTGTTGTACCGAAGCAACATACATGTAGCTATTTTCGATCAACACTTGCTAATTTTTGTAATCGATTAATTCTGATAACCTCAGTTTTAAACGACGTGTATCTATAGTAACGGTCATAAATTGATAAAGAAAGAGCAATATTACGGGAATGGAGTACACGCTGTAAATATAGATTATTCTTAATTGAAGTAAATGGCCTTATCTGCCAGACCCAAGACCGGACCATATGAGCGACAGGACAGGTCCCCACCACTCCCGGGCATTGTCCGTTACCCCGGGATAATTCATAGAGATTTTTAATTGAGGCCCGAAAAGGGTGCCAATACGGAATGTTCGGCAAAACGGCCAACATAACCCATTTGAGACTCCATGCTGGACCTCCAAATCCAAAGACACAAAGACCGGAGAGAGAGAGAGAGAGAGAGAGAGAGAGAGAGAGAGAGAGAGTGAGGAGAGATTAGATTCGGAGAGGATGATAGAGAGAGAGAGAGAGAGAGAGAGAGAGAGAGAGAGAGGATGTGTTAATATGAACGGGGAGAGACAAAGGAGAGCCACGGAGGGAGAGACAATGACATAGAAGCGATGGAGAGACAGAAGAGAGAGGGAAACGAACTGAAGTGGACAGACGGAGGAGATTGAGAGAGATGGATTAAGGGCGAATGGAGGGAGATCTTCCTGTTTTCGTGCATTTCTGACTTCAATTGACCACGATACTTGAAAACGGTATTCAGGCCCGAATCCGACGGTGCCCACGCACACTCGGGCCACGGTTCTGCAACACAGTATAGGTGTACATTGGGCACCTTGTCTTGTTTGGCCAGCCGAAATAGCACTTTGTTGTAGGGGGAGGTCGATTTTCCTATTTTCGTGCATTTCTGACTTCAATTGACCACCATACTTGAAAACGGGATTCAGGCCCGAATCCGACGGTGCCCACGCACACTCGGGCCATGGTACTGCAACACAGTATAGGTGTACATTGTGCACATTGTCTTGTTTGGCCAGCCGCCATAGCACTTTGTTGTAGGGGGTTGTCGATTTTCCTGTGTTCGTGCATTTCGGGATTAAGGGCGAAACGATCCAATTGTGCTACAGGATGTCATTTCAATCTTATTAGTTAACTAGTATAGTAGTGTAGTAAAATTCGACGTAAATGTGTGCTAGTGTGTGATAGCAGTAATGGGTGGAAGCAAATGCGTGCCAACTTTGCTTAGTGCTATTTTGCCATGTTTGCTGTTCGTATTCTTTGTGTTATAGTTTGTGCTGTACACAATTTACCCTCTTGTACTTCACATACAGTGAAACATCTCTAAACCGGACACCCTGACAATATGATTACCAATAACTTACCACGCTCCAGATAAGGAATTAGTAATTGAGTATTGTTACTCCATCCTTTCTGAAGCAATTGGGTATTTCAAAATTGTAATTGGGTACAATAAAATCACACTACTGTTTACACATCAACAGACTGCAATTATTGAATAGTTTGTTTCGACCATTCTAATGAAATACCAACATGTGTTTTCATGGAAAATAAGAAATATATGATATATTTGTGGTCTGTTGTCAGCAGCATGATAAAGTTACCACAACATTTGAATTACTTTTTGATACTCGCTACTTCTGATTTCAATTGGGTTTTTGGTAATTCTAATTGGGTATTTAAGCAAATATGCAGCTTATCTGGAGCTGGCTGACCTAATACAGTGTGTATTAGCACAATTCTTATGTCACTCTCCTCGAAGTAGAAAGTACGCTTCAAACCATGTCAAACGCACATTTGGAAAGACTACTCCGTCATAACGCTTATGTAATGTAGTGTAATGAAATGTAATTAAAGTTATGTACTCAGAATGATATTCGACCCTGCTGTAAATCAGGCATTTGATAATTCTGAGACATATTCGTGTGCTATGCGATCACGAACAGACATTATGACCTGATATAATGGCCAAGAACTCATCAAAAACTCATCAAATATCAGGTGTTTTCTTGGTGTCCGTTTTATGGAATTCCAACGCTCCAGATAAGGTGTGTATTGACGTATTTTACACAATTACTTTTGCTGAATACCAGGGCTCCAGATAAGGAATTAGTAATTGAATGTTTTCACTGCATCATTTCTGAAGCAATTGGGTACTTCAAAATTGTAATTGGGTAAAATAAAATCACACTAATTGTTTACACATCAACAGACAGCAATTATTGAATAGTTTGCTTCGAAATGAAAACAGGTCCTGGCATTTCATTAGAATTGTCTCCTTGGATACAATTCTAATGAAATAACAAGATGTAATTTCATCGAAAATAAAAACATATGCTATATTTGTGGTCTGTTTATTGTTTACTGCAGCATGATAAAAGTACCACACAATTTGTATTGCTTTTTGCTACTCGCTACTTCTGATTTCAATTGGGGTTTTTGCAATTTTAATTGGGTATGTAAGCAAATACGCAGCTTATCTGGAGATCAGGAATACGCATTGATTATCAAAAGTGGGAGTACAAAATACGCACAGCAATGTTAAAATACGCATTGATTTTCAAATTGAGTAGTGAAAATACTGTCATAAAGTTGAACATTCACTTAGTTGAGCTGCAAAAAGCAAACAGTGCTGCTCAAATAAGCGAATGTTTAAATTGATTATATTTGTTTTATCCGTTGTTCCCTATTGAGTTCCCTATTTAGTAATGCAGAAACTCAATAATCCATTTGTAAAAGTATATACGCAATGATTTTGAAATCAGGGGGTATAGTACGCTTTAGACACAAAGCTTATCTGGAGCTCTGATGCCCACTCAGTAGGCACAAACTGTTCTTTATATCAGCGACATCATAAGAGACATTTTCTGGAAAAATAAACATTCATTTACCAATACACAACGTATTGGCATTATTATACATTTTATATCAGCCGTAAATGTCCACACTTATATCAGGGGCGATAACCGTGTTTCCTTAAAATGTTAACTGACATTACCATTTATTCTTTGTATTTATTTTTTGATGTGTAGTATCATACTTTATAATCTGTCGAAAATTTTTTTTTTAGGTGACTCATTTAATTAGTATAAATAATAAAAAAATATGATGCCACATTTGAATATGAAAATAGCCTGATACCACCGCGCGTCACTATCAGTAAAACAAATATTACTAAATGATTAGTCACTCGTAATTTCAGAACTGGTGGAATAGTGACACAATTAGTGTATACTGTTATGTCGCTATTTTAAGTGTTGTGTTTTTTTAACCAAGGTTTTTTTTCATCTATAGACCACATACAACAAAACTGGGGTTGGTTCCATTTTTTTTATATAAGCCATATGGCCGCCATCTTGAAATCCAAAATGGCCGTCATTGGAATTTATATTTTGAGGTCAAAGTCATTATGTGTGGTGTTTTTGCAGCGGAAAACATTATTATGAACAAGAAATATTGGCAGGATGTGTTCAATACATTTTGAGATACCAGCCATTTTGGTTTTCAAAATAGCCGCCATTTCCAAATTGGAAATCCAGTATTTATTTTACATTTTTGAATATCGTGGTAAGATTTTGTTTTTTCCTTCCGGTTATGTTCGTATTTTTTTTAACACAGTCTGCTGAGATTATTGCTAACTGGTATTGTGTTACGAGTAATCTTTATTTTAAAAATGGCCACCGAAACTAAGTGTTTTATGTACATCGCCACATCAAAGATTTGTTACACATTCTAGTATTTCTGTGGCTGTGGTTATGTTCTTTCAAATGATATTGTGATTGGAACGTGTGTGTCTGCTTGAAAACATAATATACAACATATAACACAACGGAAGTTGGTTCCATTTTTTAAGAGCCGCATGTCCGCCATTTTAAAATTTCAAAATGGCCTCCATTGAAAGTAATTTATATTTAACGTCAACGTTATATGTGGTGTTTTTTATTATTATTTATTATGGGTAAGAAATATTGGCATAATTATTTCAGTATATTTTATAATGGCGGCCATATTATTTTTAACAATCGCCGCCATTTAAACTTGATAATGTAATATTTATTATACATGTATAATGCAGTGGTGATATTTGTTTCTTCTGCTTATACTCATAATACAATGAACGCAAACTGTTGAGATTATTGCTAACTAGTACTGTGGTACCAGACGCCATAATCTTCAAAATGGCCGCTGGAAATAAGTTTGTCACATACATTGCCATTTCAAGGACTTACATATATTACGTATTGTTGTATTACGTATTTACATGTATTATGTATTGTTGTGGCTTATAGTTATGTTTCTTCAAATGATATATTGGTCAGCACATGTGTTTTCCTTTAAAATAATAAGATGAAAATATGGCAAACCATCCATTTTATCCAATAAAGTGTATACTATGGTATTGTGTATTGTACTGCAACGGTAAATACGCATGTTCTCCAATGCTTCATGAGAAAGCATCTGTTTCGGTGATATGATATGATGCACCATCTGCAGTCTGTAAGATCTGGCATTGTGCTAGCAGGCTGTAACTGGTCTCGAAAGTTTGCTGTCTTTATGGGGACTTGGTCGCCAATGTTTAGCTATTTTAATTTTAAAGCTACTATGATTTTATCATAGTGTTTCTTGCTCTGTTGATGACTGGATCTCATCTTGTCACAAATCGAAACATGTATTGGAAATACCTGCTCACAAGTGCTCAGTAAACTGGATAGAAGCCGCTGTCCCATCAATAACTGTGCATGTGACCATTCCGTGCCGGTTTTGTGAGTTTTGATATTCCAGTATACCCAAATATAGGTATGTACATTTACCTTTTGTTTTTAAGAAACTGTGTTGAACAATGATTACTGTTCGCCCAGCTAACCCACTGGACCTTGGCTACTTCATCCGACACATGTGTACTTGGTACACTATGATTACTTTAAATCCTTGTAGCAACAGTTTGTCATGGGTGGCCTGGTACATAGTGTCTTGTCAGAGTTTCTTTGGCATTTAAGTTTATATCTTCAATGTTCCTACCATTTTACCAGAACATAATATCTTGCGCTCGTCTATGACATGTTTAAATGCCGAGATGACCATTGTGAACGGCTTGCAACATTTTGGACTCGAGAGGAGTCAGAATAATGTGTTTAGATCCTTTCATTTTATCTCTGTAATCCCATGACGCCACTATTTTCTGCGGACATTGCTTTCAGTGAGTGGGAAAAAATATCTTGCGCGGCACGGAAACGGGATGTGCTCGGCAGAGCCTCGCACATCCCGTTTCCTGAGCCTTGCCAGATATTTTTTCCCATTCACGGCACTAACCTACTATTCTCTATCTATTTTCCTTATTTTTGAACCAAAGT
>CM055275.1:41184560-41246852 GCA_029237695.1 Conchocele bisecta
GGCAAAATATAAAGCAACAGCAGACGACAAGATGCTTGTACAGTGGAACCTCTCTAAACCGAACACTAGGGGAATGTGATCATATTTTGCATGGGTTTCTTGCTCATTTATCTCAGATGTAAATGTATGTTCATGATTACAAAGCAAGCAAGTACGTATCAGAATGGTCACACTGATTTACATTGAAACCCCTCTAAACCGGACACCAATAGTATGTGATCTTATTTTTCATGGGTTTCTTGGTCACCACTGGGAGTATGTTTGTTTGTTTGTTTATTAGTGTTTAACGGCCTATCAACAGCTAAGGTCATGTAAGGCCAGGCAAACGGGTTCGATCCCATTTTAACATGCTGCATTGGGGGAAAATCCCAAAATCAGAACTGAATATTTACATCGAGAACAAATATATTCAGCCCTGAAATTAGAATAACCTGCCCTGGTGCCAGGTCCAAACCATACCAAGTCACCTGGCAATTCTATGTGGTGCCCGGTTTGGAAGGGTTACACTGCAATTGAACCACGACATGTTAATTAATATTATGCTGCTTCATAAACCTGTCCTGAACTAAGTACATTTCTATGAAATATTGTGTGTGTGCGTGTGTGTGCGTGTGCGTGTGTGTGAACAATACACACATGGGTAAATTAAATGAATCAGATGTGTCTTCTCACTAAAATATTAGAAAAACCGTCATAATATAACACAAAGCTCCAGATAAGTTTTGTGTCTAAACAGTATTATACCCCCATATTTCAAAATAAATGCGTATTTTACTTTTCAAATGTTTTATAGAAGTTCTTCCTTATGAAATAGGGAACAAATGTATTTTTTATATATATTATATATTTGTTTATTTTATTATTTATATATATTATTTATTTTTTTTAATTCGCTTATTTGAACTGCAAAAAGTAAACACACCGTTTGCTTTTTGCAGCTGAAATAAATAAAATTCAACTTTAGTTATAATATTTTCACTTCCCAATTTGATAATCAATGCGTATTTTCACATTGCTGTGAGTATGTTGTACTCCCACTTATGATAATCAGTGCGTATTCTGCTAAAATAAGTGCGTTGAGCTCGCCAATACGCACCTTATCTGGAGCTCTGATTTTTAATGTATCCAGTACCGTGTTGAAGTTGATTAAATTATTACGCAATGTACCCTTGTCAGCCGTGTCACCTTTGTAGTCTCATACTGGTTGAACCCTTACAATGCTGAATTAATTTGTGTCGTCTGCTGAATATTTTTTATTTTTCCACTTTTCTCATCAAAAACTTGGTTTGGCAGCAGTTTCGAATCATTTCCAATGGAAATGATTCTAAAATGCTGCCAAACCATGTTTTTACTGAGAGAAAAGACAAAATATGAATTATCAGCAGACGGCTATTTTCGGTTCCCGCATTCTAAGGATTAACCTTGTATACATTATTCTGACTGGCAATGTAATCCTTCAGTTGGTGACCTTCAAGTTGATAGTTTTCAGTCATAACCTGTGTAGAAACCTGTCATAACCTGTCATAACCTGTGTAGAAACCTGTGTAACCTGTCATAACCTGTCATAACCTGTGTAGAAACCTGTGTAACCTGTCATAACCTGTGTAGAAACCTGTGTAACCTGTCATAACCTGTGTAGAAACGTGCTCTGAAATGTAGTTATTGTTTTTCTTGTTTGTTTGTTTGTTTTTTTGCCACAGGAATAATCAGCTGATGGCAACTATGACCAATGTAATCTTGGATCTGTCCGCACACGTATACAGTCTGATCATGATCTGCATTGTTCGCAAAATAAAACAATAAATATGCTGATTTATTACCGTGCCTTTACCATGTTTACCAATGTATACAAATGGGTTTTTACAATCAAATGTGTAAAAGCAAACATTATGTACATGTATGAAGTCAATGTCTGCTTCTTCACCCAACCACAGTCCCTGGAGTTCCGTGTAGTGAGTTACACTGTATATCAGTCATGAATATGCTTTATTCGTGAATGGAAAACAATTGCTTTGCCAAGTTTGGCGACCGACTAACATAGCAGTGGAGCGGCACGTATAGAGAGAAGGGATTACACTAGTCTGTCAGTATACGTTGTTGGTTTCTATAGGAAGGTACTACATTGTCCGTGTATGGTGCTCATGTATCTGGGAAGAGGATACACTGCTCACGTATAGTGCATGTATGTATGTGGTCTTACTGGCTGAGTGACTAGGGTAATTATATACTATGCTGCGCTAGACGGGCTACTGGCGTAAGGTACATTTTGTCTATCAGTTGAAATAAGTGTTCAGTAAGGATTCAACGGGTAACACAGGTGTCACCTGATACGTGTACATGTCCTGTTTACACTCCTAACATCATGACATGTAGGTACATGTACATGTAAATGTGCATATTCAGAGAACCGGTTGGCCACATGTTAAATTACCCATCACATGCTCCCACCTGCCACCCTGTAGAATGGCAATGATTCTGAAGTGATGTCAAACCATGTTTTTATTGAGAAATAATGCAAAATATAATGCAACAGCAGACAACAAGATGCTTGGACAATGGAACCTCTCTAAACCGAACACCAAGAGTCTGTGATCTTATTTTTCATGGGTTTCTTGGTCATTTATCTCAGATGTTAATGTGTGTTCATGATTACAAAGCAAGCAAATACGTATCAGGATGGTCACACACTGATTTACAGTGAAACCTCTCTAAACTGGACACCCTGGGAACCTCCGGTATATATAGACTCACTGTAAAACTGTACTGTATTCATATTACATTTGTATTGTCAATTTATCTCAGCAAAACGGTTACCGTAGATTCTGAGATATAGAGAACATCAGGCTAGTGACTTTTGATATCAAGTTTATCAGGCAATGCTAGGAATCATGTAGGAAATTCGAGGCACCCCCAGGAATTCCTACCGTTCCCAAGCCAAGCATGATAAGTTTGATACCAACACACACTAGTCTGGTATTTTATTTATCAGGTAACGTTTTATACTAGCTCATGGTGAAATATTACATGGTTTCGTTCAAAAGAAAACATAGTCGGTGTCAAAATGTGAACCTGCTGAAACTTTTGCTATTGTCTTCGGAAATGTGTTTTTATGATAGAGTATGGGACATAGTACAAAAACAAATTGGTACCATTTTTTTCGGTCACACTTGTGGCGGCCATCTTTAATATAAAAATGGCCGCCATGCAAGACCCATATCCTCTTTTTGTCAAAAGGATAAACATATTTTTGACCACAATTTCGTAAAATTATTAATGGGATATATTCAAACAATGAAATAATAACATTTCTGTTTCAATAACAAATATGTCTGCCATATTAAAATTCAAAATGGCCGCCATAACAATACATTTTCAATTGAACAAAAGTTATTTTGTTGGTAAAGTGGATTATTATCTACAGAATCATGGAGTAAATCTAATTTTTCATTGCAACCTGTATCACTTTGTCACGTAATGAAATTAGATTGTTGTTTATGTAGATTTGTATTTCAAAATGGCCACTGTTTTAATCAATCAGTTTTACCAGCAACAGAATAACAACGGTTTGGACTACAAATGTGGCTGGTTATGTATGACATTGATTGAACAAATATATTAGCCACATTTGTATACAATAACATTTATCTCTGTCATTTTAATATTCAAAATGTCCACCATATTTAGCATACTTTGACGTGTTCCAACTGTGTACCTGCATTTTAAATAAGCAATATCATTATTTATGAGCACATGCAGAAAATGATGGAATATATGTGTTTGACTATGCATTATTGACATTGATTTATCTAACCATGACAGCCAAGGCTCTCCACATGATACATCATATGACACATTCCTATAACCTACACACCTTGTACACGGCTATTTATGTTCTTGGGATGACCACTCTGTCAACACTAATCCACATTTATTTCTATGTATGACCTTTAAGTGTATAGTTTTATTGTAAATGACAGTCTTCTAACAAGAAATATCTGATAGCTGGCTTATACTTACAGGTAAAGCACTGGCGTACGTCCTACACTACCGCACATTTGATGAAATATAAAATGCATGGGCATTGTTTACAACAATACGCTTTCTCTTGATATCAGATTGAACTCTTTGCATGCTGGGAAACTAGTGGGCAAAAATAGTTCAAAAATAGCGGAAAAGAAATCATCATATTTTCTTTTATTTCTCCCTGTAAATATCATATACTCCTAATTCGTTTGACGGATATTTTCACTGCTAGCATGCAAAGAGTTAATGTCAGGCTGGTAAAGTTAACCAAATTGTAAGGCTCATATTAATATTGTGAACAAGCGGAGTTGTTTAACTCTTAAACGCCGGGAGCCAGATATTGTAGTCTGCTGTTTTTCACATTAAATTTATATTTTAAAAACGAATAATATTTTGGCAGCACATGAGAATTGTCTCCACTGCAGAAAATGCTCATGCGCTGTCAAAACAGTTTCATCAAGAACAAGAAACGAGGCAAAGCCACGAAGGCCAGGTTTTTTTCCAAGCATAGACACTTGGATAACATAATTATACCCATATTTTGTAGACTAGATGGCCGTGGCCTGCATGTCGCGCATTGGGGCGAGGCATGGACACTAAAAAAGAGATATAGTAGATGGAAAATCATTAACAAAAAAACTTTAACCGGACACACGGACGTACGGACGGACGGACGGACGTATGCCAAAATGCCGACGATATCGCGCTTTCCGCAAGCGGGCGCGACAATGATGATATAATGTGAAGTATCAAGGTAATGGGTGAAGCAGTTGCAGAGATATAGTACAGGAAAAAACATTAACAAAACAATTAAAAGTAATTTGACCTTGCCATTGGGCACAGGGGCCGCACGGTTGGGGGTACAATGAAAATATGGATGATGATAAACACCCATGTGAAGTTTCAAGGTAATGGGCGAAGCAGTTGCAGAGATATAGTATAACGAAAAACTTTAACCAACAAACTTTAACCAGACGTACGTTACAAAGTTAACGTTGAAAATGGCTAAGTCAATTACGTAGAAATAATAGTTGAAGGTAAAAAAAATGGGCACATGTTGGATAGTTGTATGTGGTGGGCACCCCTTGGTTATGAAGCTGTGAAAGTTTTGTGGTCCTAGGTGGTACAGTACCAAAGAAATGGACTTAATAAACACGAAAACTTAACATTGTAAATACGAAAAGTTAACATTGAAAATGGCTAAGTCGACTGCGCTGACAAAATGGGTCAAGTTCAAAAAACGTAACATGTTGGATAGTGATATGTGGTGGGCAACCCTTGGTTATGTAGCTGTGAAAGTTTGTTGGTCCTATGTGGTACAGTACCAAAGACATGGACTTAAACACGAAAGGTTAACATTGTAAACGCAAAAAGTTAACATTGAAAATGGCTAAGTCGACTGCGCGGAAAAAATGGGTCAAGTTAAAAAAAAGGTAACATGTTGGATAGTGGTATGTGGTGGGCACCCCTTGGTTATGAAGCTGTGAAAGTTTGTTGGTCCTATGTGGTACAGTAACAAAGAAATGGACTCAAAACCCGAAAACTTAACATTGATTGTGGACGCCGCCCGCCCGTCCGGCTTTCACCAATCCAATAGCCTGGATTTCGTTTAAAAAAACCTGGCTAAAAATGCATAGGGCATTATTTACAACAATACGCTTTCTCTTGATATCAGATTTAACTCTTTGCATGCTGGGAAACTTGTGGGCTATAAATAGTTAGAAAACAGCGGACAATTAAGAAATCATCATATTTTCTTTTATTTCTTACTGTAAATATCATCAATATGTCTTCCTGAGGACTCAATTCTAATGAAATTCCACGACATATTTGCTTAAATTCCCAATTAAAATTGCCAAAACCCCAATTGAAATCAGAAGTAGCGAGTATCAAAAAGCAATAACAATTTTGTGGTACCTTTATCATGCTGCAGAAAACAATAAACAGACCACAAATATAGTATATTTTTTTTACTTTCCATGAAAACACATCTTGGTATTTCATTAGAATTGTCTCCAAGGAAACAATTCTAATGAAATGCCAAGACATGTTTTAATTTCGAAGCAAACTATTCAATAATTGCTGTCTGTTCATGTGTAAACAGTAGTGTGATTATATTTTACCCAATTAAAATTTTGAAATACCCAATTGCTTCAGAAATGATGAAGTGACAATACTCAATTACTAATTCCTTATCTGGAGCACTGAGTACATCATCATAGTTGTTACTGTTTCGCAGCTATTTCGAGAAAATTTACATTTATGTCTTTTTTCTCAAAATAACTCAGGGACGGATACATCTCTTGCTGAATTAAATTTTGTCGTCTGCTGTTTATTTTCTATTTTTAAATGTACAGTGGAACCTCTCTAAACCGAACACCAAGAGTCTGTGATCTTATTTTTCATGGATATTTTGGTTATTTATCTCGGATGTTAATGTATGTTCATGATTGCAAAGCAAGCAAATACATATCAGGATGGTCATACACTGATTTACAGTGAGAACTTCTCAAAACTGGACACCCTGAGAAAGTCCGGTTTATAGAGGTTTCACTGTATTCATATTACATTTGTATTGTCAATTTATCTCAGCAAAACGGTTACCATAGATTCTGAGACTTACACTGATTTACACTGCCTGACCAATGGAACTTGTCCATTTATAGTAACCAGGGTATTTGTATCTCGTCAATGCAAAATACGACACTTTGTTATTAGCCATCGTGTATTTGGTCAATGCATTGCTAGTTACATAAGTTCAGCGCTCCAGATAAGCTGCGTATTGACGAATTTTACCCACTTATTTTAGCATAATACGCATTGATTATCAAAAGTGGGAGTACAAAATACTCACAGCAATGTGAAAATATGCATTAATTTTCAAATTGAGTAGTGAAAATACTGTAATAAAGTTGAATTTTTTTTTTATCATTTGTTCCTATTTAATAAGAAAATCAATAATACATTTGTAAAGCAAAATACGCATTGAATTTGAAATCTGGGGGTATACTACTCTTTAGATACAAAACTTATCTGGAGTTCTGTAAATTTAGGAAAATACAAGTGTTTTGAAGTTGAAAGAATGAATATGCAGTGTAATGTTTCAGCCATGCACCTGGGTGGTTGTTGTGGCCGCCTGTTTTGGAGACGTTACATAATTCAGACATGTTGTATTTTTGCTCACCACTGGGAATAAATGTTTGACATCTACTGCAAACGCAGCCCTGGATTAGCCTGCACACATGTACAGTCTGATCGTGTTTCTGCATTGTTTACAATTATACAAGTCGTCTCCAAATCCGACACCCTGGACATTCTATGTGGTGCCCGGTTTCGAAGGGTTACACTGCACTTGAACCATGACATGTTATTTGTTTTAATCATGCAGTCTGATCGTGATCTGCTATGATCGTTAAATAATATTATGCTGCTTCATAAACCGGTCCTGAACAATTATAGTAGATTTCTATGCACAATTGTGTGTATAAACATTAACCGTGAACGTTAAATGCGTGTGTGTGTGTGTGCGTGTGTGTGTGTGTGCGTGTGTTGGTGCATGCGCGGGCGCGCACGTGCGTGTGCTGTGTGTGTGTGTGTGTGTGTGTGTGTGTGTGTGTGTCGATGTAAACAATACACATATGGGTAAATTAAATGAATCAGATGTGTCTTCTCACTAAACTATTAAAAAAACTGTCATAATATAACGCAGTGCTCCAGATAAGTTTTGTGTCTAAAGAGTATTATACCTCCATATTTCAAATTAAATGCGTATTTTACTTTTACAAATGTGTTACAGATTTTCTTCCTTATTATATAGGGAACAAATGTATTTTTTAAATTATATATTAATTTTTTTTCTTCTTAAAATTCGCTTATTTGAACTGCAAAAAGCAAACACATTGTTTTTGCAGCTTAAATACAACTTCATTTATAATATGTTCACTACCCAATTCGAAAATCAATAAGTATTTCTAGTATTTTCACATTGCTGTGAGTATTTTGTTCTCCCACTTGTGATAATCAGTGCGTATTCTGCTAAAATAAGTTCTCGCCAATACGCACCTTATCTGGAGCCCTGATTATTAACGTATCCTATGCTGTTTTAAAATTGATTAAATTATTACGCAATGTACCCTTGTCACCCGTGTCACATTTGTAGTCTCATACTGTTTTAACCCTTACAATGCTGAATTAATTTGTGTCGTCTGCTGAACATTTTTTATTTTTCCATTTTTCTCATCAAAAACTTGGTTTGGCAGCACATTAGAATCATTTTCAATGGAAATGATTATAAAATGCTGCCAGACCATATTTTTACTGAGAGAAAAGACAAAATATGAATTATCTGCAGACGACTATTTTCGGTTCCCGCATTCTAAGGGTTAACCTTGTATAAATTATTCTGGCTGGCAATGTAATCCTTCAGTCGGTGACCTTCAAGTTGATAGATTTCTGTCAAAACCTGTGTAGAAAACTGCTCTGAAATGTAGCTATTACTTTTCTTGTTTGTTTGTTTTTTTTCAAAGGAATAATCAGTTGATGGCAACAATGGTCAATGTAATCCTTGATCGGTCCGCACACGTATACAGTCTGGTCATGATCTGCATTGTTCGCAAAATAAAACAATAAATATGCTGATTTATTACCGTGCCTTTACCAATGTGTACTACAAGCAAATGTGTAAAAACAAACATTATGTATGAAGTCATTATCTACTTCTTCACCAAACCACAGTCCCTGGAGTTCCCTGTAGTGAGATACACTGTAAATCAGTCATGAATATGCTTTATTCGTGAATGGAAAACAATTGCTTTGCCAAGTTTGGCGACCGACCAACATAGCAGTGGAGCGGCCCATATAGAGAGAAGGGATTACACTGTCAGTATACGTTGTTGGTTTCTATAGGAAGGTGCTACATTGTCCGTGTATGTTGCTCATGTATCTGGGAAGTGGATACGCTGTCCATGTATACTGCATGTATGTATGTATTTGGTCTTACTGAGTTAGCGACAATGGTAATTATATACTCTGCTGAGCTAGATGTATTGGCATAAGGTACATTTTGCCAATCAGTTGAAATAGTCAGGTGACCAAATAAGATGGGTTCAGTAAAAATGCAACCGGTAACTCAGGTGTCACTCGTCACCCAATACGTGTACATGTCCTGTCTACACTCGTTGTCCTGACATATAGGTACGTGTATATGTGCATATTCAGAGAACCGGTTGGCCACATGTTAAATTACCCATCACATGCTCCCACCTGCCACCCTGTAGAATGGCAATGATTCTGAAGTGCTGTCAAACCATGTTTTTATTGAGAAATAATGCAAAATATAAAGCAACAGCAGACGACAAGATGCTTGTACAGTGGAACCTCTCTAAACCGAACACCAAGAGTCTGTGATCTTATTTTCCATGGGTTTCTTGGTCATCTATCTCAGATGTTAATGTATGTTCATGATTACAAAGCAAGCAAATACGTATCAGGATGGTCACACACTGATTTACAGTGAAACCTCTCTAAACTGGACACCCTGAGAACCTCCGGATTATAGAGCTTTCACTGTATTCATATGACATTTGTATTGTCAATTTATCTCAGCAAAATGGTTTCCATAGATTCTGAGATATAGAGAACATCAGGCTCGTGACTTTTGATATCAAGTTTATCAGGCAAGGCTAGGAAATATGTAGGAAATTCGAGGTACGCCTAGGAATTCCTACCGTTCCCAAGCCAAACCTGATAAATTTGATACCAAATCACACTAGCCTGGTATTTTATTTATCAGGTAACATTTTATACTACATGTAGCTGATGGTCAAATATCACATGGTTTCGTTTAAAAGAACACATAGTCGGTGTCAGAATGTGAACCTGTTGAAACTTTTGCTATAGTCTTCGGAAATGTGTTTTTATGATAGAGTATGGGACATATTGTTTTTTGTCACGGGTGTCTGTCCGGGCCATCGTCTAAGGGTTTGAGAGCTTAGGGGCGTGGTTAGGAACAAAAGATTCCTTTGTAATATTCCGTAAGCTCATAAACTCTATTGTTGTTTAGGGGCTTTTTCTTTGTTCTTCAAACAATGGAAATACCTCATAAACCCAAAATGTTGGAACGTCCGTCTGTCCGTCCATCTGTCACGTTTTTTGTAAGAAGTAAAACGTTATAACTATAATGGGTAGGGACCCTTGAATATGCGATAAATTTAATTTTGATCTTTGATTCGAAACACAGGATTATCTCCCCTTTTTTGCCTTAAAATCTTTTAATTTTACCTTGTAAGAAGTAAAACCTTTTAACCATAATAGCTACGGTCTTGCAACATGACATGTGCCTTCCTTATGGTGTGTAGATGCGCAAAGTGAATTTCGATTTTTGATTCAACCTCCGGTCATGGATTATCTCCCCCTTTTCGACTTAGCATTTAGGAAAAGTGGGTATATCGACTGTGCTCTAGTCAGTTTGTGATAGTATATCAATTGTAATATGATCAAATAAAAGGTTGCACTTGGTTGTCGGCACACAAATGCCCCCGATGGCAGATTGGAGAAACTGATCAGACAAACACCTTAACCGGACCCACGGACGTCCTCGTGGGAGGGCACGTGTTGGGTATTTCTTTTGTTTCCAGGTACCCAATAAGGATATTTTCTATTGTTCCAAACAAGTGACCTCTCATCTGCTCGGACACACACATGGACAGACACACACACACACGCGCGGAAGGACACACAGTCCAAACACTATATCAGTCTCCGCAAAAGTTGTCGGTCTGTCGGACATGTCCGTTAGGTGCTGCCGGTCTGACGGTAAACCGGAGTCGCCGGATCGTATGTCCCGACTTTAAAAAAAAAGTAAAACAAATATTTCTTTTTTAAAGTTTAATTTTATGTTCTAAGCTTCAATGAAATCACCTTCCTTTGGTATGCGCCTCTGGTGCTAGCTAGCTTTTCTTATAAGACTGATATATTTAAAAAGAAAACATATTTGTAGTCTCATTTGTTTTATTGCAAACTAAAGAAGAGGCCCATAATGGACCAGAGAAAAAAGTTTGTTTGTTTGTTCGTTTGTTGGGGTTTAGCGGCCTATCAACAGCTACGGTCATTTCAGGCCGGGTCAATGGGTTTAGTACTACATCCCATATATTACCTGTACAAGTACATGCTCAAGTACATGTACAAATGGGAGGAAATTACAATAAAAAAAATGTATACATGTATTCAGCCCTGAAATCAGAATAATCCAGATCTGATGCCAGGTCCTCGCCATACCAGAATCACTTGGCCACCTCCCAAAAGCAGGAGGATCAGTAATCATCTTACTACTTTTGTAATGGGTATTAACCCAATTCAACTCCCAGGTAACAAAAGAGCCAAAGATAAAAAGATACCTAAGGCCAAACCAGGCAAATCATGATTCCTATAAGGAGGAATCCCTACAGTCATGTAATTTACGCCGTCGCGTTCGCCCGACCAAACACCCACTCCAGAGAAATAAGAAACATAACTTTTATATAAAACTTCTCAAATATTCATGTTGAATTAACCCTTACACCGCTATCTTAATTTTTTGTCGTCTGCTGTTTATTTTCCATTTTTTCATCAACAACATGCTTTGACGGTACATTAGAATAATTTACAACATGCTTTGACAGCATCAGTATCTCAAAGTCAAAGGGAGATCGCCCATATAGTCGAGATATGACTAGGTTCGAGATAACGATGAAGTGACATGGTCAAATATTTTCGCAAAAAATATATGAAATCATATTACCCATTACACCGCGAGTAAACAATCACCAATTAACTAATGACCAAAGGTAGTAAGCAATTATATAAAAATAAAGTTTACTCCGGTTAAATCAAAATAACTTTTTTATTATATGACAAATGTATGATTACTGTCTGTTTCACGAAACCTGCACAAATTTTAAGGCTATATAAACAATATAAAAATAATTTATTTTTTGACAATACATGTATTAAATTTGATCAAAATTTAAGAATGAGCCTTCATTTTATTTCGTAAAATTTGGACAAATATTGATTTTAATACGAAAAATGATTTCTTTATGGGAATTTAACAAGGGGGGGGGGGGTGGTAGGGGGGGGTTAAGAGGTGGAGAATGTGGAGGAGGCAAAAAAAAAAAAAATATTTTGGAAATTGACTCTTGTCTAGATAGCTTGGAAATGATCTAACTAAGAAAACAAGTTAAATTTTGAAAATCGGTCCATTATTTCTAAAATTAGAACAATTTCACCCTGTTAAATCCCCATAGACATCGTGCTGATTAATTCGAATATTGAGTTTCCAAGCACTGGATGAGAAATTTTCTGTCCAAATACGAAAAAACATAGGTGTTTGTTTCAAATCCATGCCACGTTTATCAGTAATGCAGATGAATACGGCAATTTGGATGTTTCGGGCCAGCGCTATTCCCATTTGATGTTAGAAGAGTTTTTACCAGCAGCAGAATTGTCATTTATATTCTGATCTACGACATATAGTAGACTGATAATGTGGTCGATCATCACAGGATGAGCCGACACATTTAACAACGACGCATAAAGATCTTGATACCAGACTAACGCAATTTAACTTTAATTGTTACGTCAGTTACAAGGTGCATGATCACGTGGTTACAACAACAACAACAATTACTGAAACTTCCAGCAGAGCCTCCCGATTGAAGGTACGTATTCTGTAATTTTGTCCTTATTATGTAATGGATTTTAATGAAATATGGCGCATCAAACGCGTCTTGTTAAACTGCCTTTGGTGGTCTCGGTACTTTGACCCAAACATCTGTCGTTTTTGCGAAGAATCGATTTCCGTGTTTTCTGTCAATACTGACACGGAAATCGATTCTTCACAAAAACGACATAAGTATGTGCCGAAGTCCCGAGACCACCAAATGCAGATCATGAAGAAGCGTTTACTGCGCCATATTTCATAAAGATCCGTTGCGTATTAAGGAAAATATCAAATAATATCTACTTTGGAGTGAGCACGCTTTCAACATTTTCAGACATTGTTGTTGTTGTGGTCACCACGTGATCACGCACCTTGAGTTAGAGGCCACTTCATAATTCACTATGAAACGTCGACGGTGAACGCAAACGATATTAATTGTAACATATTTATTTGATCCCCAGGTAAAAATAAAGTCATGTGCCATCTTTATTATCCCCTTGCATTTACGTACATTTTAGTCATACAAAGTTTAGTAAAACAACAGTTTGTACACCACCATCATTGGTTTTAACCACACACAGTACATGTATATGGCTGTGACTGGAGAATAAGGCTTATAGGTTTTGCGACCAATGTAGATCCAGATCGGCCCATGCATGTGTCTGCACTGTTTGCCATTCCATCAATGAAACACCTACCATGCTTCTAACAAGCAATATAGATCGATATCAGGCTACATGAATGTGCTATTTGATCAGGAGCCTCATTCTCCAGTCAAATCAAAGGACTGAACTTCCTGAAATTCTTCGCAGTATGTGTTTGTGGATGACACATTGACTAATAATTAATCTAGAGTGGAAAGCGAAAAACAAGCGCGGGAATTTCACAGCAGCAACAACAACAAGTTATAAATGGATTTTTGGAAAACCGCAAGATTGTATTCGTGCACCAAACCATGGAGTTACGAATCGTGAATAATCTAGTACGACAGTTAATGGTCACTATTAGACTACGGAAACATGGAGTTATGAATCGTGAATAATCGAGTATGACAGTTAATGGTCACTCTTAGACTACGGAAACATGGAGTTATGAATCGTGAATAATCAAGTATGACAGTTAATGTCACTCTTAGACTACGGAAACATGGAGTTATGAATCGTGAATAATCGAGTACGACAGTTAATGGTCACTCTTAGACTACGGAAACATGGAGTTTTGAATCGTGAATAATCAAGTATGACAGTTAATGTCACTCTTAGACTACGGAACCATGGAGTTATGAATCGTGAATAATCGAGTACGACAGTTAATGGTCACTCTTAGACTACGGAAACATGGAGTTATGAATCGTGAATAATCGAGTATGACAGTTAATGGTCACTCTTAGACTACGGAAACATGGAGGTATGAATCGTGAATAATCGCGTATGACAGTTAATGGTCACTCTTAGACTACGGAAACATGGAATTATGAATCGTGGATAATCGAGTACGACAGTTAAATGAATCGTGAATAATCAAGTACGACAGTTAATGTCACTCTTAGACTACGGAACCATGGAGTTATGAATCGTGAATAATCGAGTATGACAGTTAATGGTCACTCTTAGACTACGGAAACATGGAGTTATTAATCGTGAATAATCGAGTATGACGTTAATGTATTCTAGACTACGGAAACATGGAGTTATGAATCGTAATATCGAGTAGACATTAATGTCACACTTAGACTACGGAACCATGGAGTTATGAATCGTGAATAATCGAGTACGACAGTTAATGGTCACTATAGACTAACTGGTAAACATGAGTTATCGAATCGCGAATAATCAAGTATGACAGTTAATGTCACTCTTAGACTACGGAACCATTGAGTTATGAATCGTGAATAATCGAGTACGACAGTTAATGGTCACTCTTAGACTACGGAAACATGGAGTTAGAATGTGAATAAGAGATGACGTAATGTCATTAGATACGGAAACTTGGAGTGAATCGTGAATAACGAGTATGACAGTTAATGGTCACTCTTAGATACGGAAACATGGAGTACGAATCGTGAATAACCGAGTATGACAGTTAATGGTCACTCTTAGACTACGGAACCATGGAGTAATGAATCGTGAATAATTGAGTATGACAGTTAATGGTCACTCTTAGACTACGGAACCATGGAGGTATGAATCGCAAGTAATCCAGTATGACAGTTAATGGTCAGACACTCTTAGACTACGGAATCATTTGCAATAACATAAATTTAGCACAACAAACAAAACAATTGATCAAGTGAAAAGGCGATCAATTTTTTATGGCGTAAGACCAGTGTTTTTCAAAAAGTTCAACCCGCAAAATAAGTGCTGCGACCGACATTAGCTCATTGCATAAAAGCTGTAAGACCTCAAATTTGGATGTTGGTGGTATAATTCTTCGCTACCACTCAAATAATTATGGTGAGTTCATTAAGGTGTTGCCAAATGGTCAATTAAGACATACATATCATTATTATAGCTGTACGGCCATGCATGTATATGCCATCAGCAATATATGTAGAGAATAAACTTTCTTTTTTCGCTCACTATAAATTATCAGCATATAAATATTGGCAGACTGAAACATAAAAAGAATCTACTTTTTCAGCCCACAATTAATCTTGTGAACAGGCGGAGTTGTTTAACCCTTAAACGGCGGGAGCCAGATATTGTAGTCTGCTGTTTTTCATCTTTAACTTATATTTTAAAAACAAATAATATTTTGGCAGCTAATGAGAATTGTCTCCACTGGAGACAACTCTCATGTTCTGTCAAAACATTTTCATCAATAAAAATTGAAAACAAAATTAAACAGCCGACGACAATATATTGGATATTCGTCTATCAGGAATAAGTATATGTGATATACTTGAGACGTATAAATACTAATTTTCACATTTATAATCATGGAGCTTGTACCTACAATGTTAGTGGTGGCCCTTGTTGCGATGATTGCTGCTTACATATTAAGGCAATGGAAAATATTAATACTGCTTCTTATGGTGACTCTCACGGCTCTCTATGTAGCATTTCGACACTGCACTCAAAGTACGCACGACAGTGGCTTTATTGAGTTCACAAAATACTCAATTTGGTATGTGCTTCACTCATTTCAACAAACGATTCAGCAATCGATTCAGATACTTTTTGACATACCTCGTACATTTGTTCATCTTGTTGACAGAAACCCCGCAACAGTGATGATCAACATTGTGCTTTTCTTCATGGGACTGGTGTATATTTTGTTGAGGGTACATGTACGTTAGAGTGTATGGTTTTTGACTGTCGCATGAAGTCAATATCACAATATGGAGTGGAACTTAAAGGCCCACAATTAACTACAATATATCGCCAATAAACAGAATGACATGATGAATAGTTTTCATCTTGAGAAGATTCATAATCCAGTGCTTGGCGGATAACAGTAGCCTATTTCACCAACATTGCAAAGTATACTTATCTGGCAAAGTATACATTGTGGGAGAAATTTTCAATTTAAAGAGAAATTTATTAATATTTATTATACCGAATTTATTACATTATCACATAATTCTGCATTCTTTTAACCATCAAATATATGCAGTCGTTTGTTCTATATTAAATAATGCGTTTTGGGGAAAATAAATGATTACTCCCTCAAAGTATACTTTGCTCGATAAGATAAGTATGCTTTTCAATTTTGACTCATTTCCAATTCACAATTTTATCAGATAACTGTGATCCTGCCCAGAACAAAATTGTAACAATTATTCTCCCATCACTTATCAGGAGCGTCAGAAGCATCATAAGGTTGGTCTGGCGAAGGTCAGGGATCACACCCACCACACACACAAAGTGTAGGTTGCTACATGTACCACTCAGTTGAACGGTCTCGTTGAGATGGTTCAACTGAGTACTCAGGTGACAACATAAACATTTAGTGAGAAATGAGAAAAATTGCAGAAAATATTTACAGATTTGTGCATCGGCTGATAAAATATTATCGAACGAGTTCTAGCCGACACGAAACACAAAACCGAAAATTCATGTTGAAGTGAATAGTATGAGAAATGCATAGTTCATGTTTATATAATAATAATAATGATAATAATAACACTTACATTCCTGGCCCTTTTATATATATATTGACAAAAATATTATTTGTTATTGAAATATGCTGGATCTGTTCCGCCACCCCTGTTTGTTCCCACATCCTGCATAAAAACATGTATGTTTCACCTCAGAAGGCATTATTGATGCCTGTTTGTTATGCCCCACCATGATAGCGGAGGGGGCATCTAGTGTTACTCTTGTCTGTCCATCCTGTCTGTCCGTACGTCATGGATTATCTCCCCCTTTTCGACTTAGAACACCACTATTTTGCCTTGTAACTTGTAAAACTGTTAAACCGTTATAGCAGGCATCTATGTGTTCTATAAATTGTTTTCGTTCGTCAAGTAGATGTACATATTCATGCATACAGTTCATACAGTGTTAAGAGACCAGATATACCGGTAAGCATTTGCTTATATAAACTTTGTCAGTTTCTTCGGCCTTTTTCGTAGTGTTTTCCCTTTAATTGATATTGCAACGTTGTGCATGATCATATTTTATTTATAACTACATGTACATATAATCAAATACAATCGAGGTTCCCGGTAATTAGCCGGTACCCATTTACAGCTGGGTGGACTGAAGCAGTGTGGATAAAATGTCTTGCTCAAGGACACAATGCACACCTCCGGTGAGGCTCGAACCCACGACCATAAGATCAGCAGTCAGACACCTCAGACCACTCCACCACACATTCCACAAAATGTATTGTAGAAACTGAAGCTGAAAGTAAGTTGGCATTACAAGTGCGAATACAATGCCAGGTTTATAACGTTCGGCATGACCAAACATAATAAGGATCTACCTTATCAGCCCGCTATCCTTGGCAGGCATAGTAAAGTTAACCAAAGTTTAAGGCTTTTGTTCATATTTATTTTGCGAACAAACCGAGTTGTTTAACCAATAAACGGCGGGAGCCAGATGTTGTAGTCTGCTGTTTTTTATTTTTAACTTATATTTAAAAAGCAAATAATATTTTGGCAGCACATGAGAATTGTCTCCAGTGGAGACAATTCTCATGCGCTGTCAAAACATTTTCATCAAGAAAAATGGAAAAAAAACAAAAAACAGCAGACGATAATATTTATTTCAGCATTGTATGGATTAAATACATACACGTACAACATATTGGATATTCGTCTATCAGGAATAAATATATGTGACATATTTCAGAGGAATTAATAAATACAGTATTTCACATTCATAATGATGGCGGTTGTACATCCAGTGTTGGTTGTGGCCCTTGTTGTTGGGATGATTGCTGTTTATTTCTGCAGGAAATGGAAAATACTCATAACACTTATTGTAGTGCAACTCATAGTTCTGTTTCTAGAATTTCAATACCGCATTGGCTGGTATTACGACAATGGCTTATTTGGGTACATAGGATTCTCAATTTGGCATCTGCTTTCCTCAATTCACTACACGGCTACGATGATATTAGCTTGTATCGTGTACAGTGTAGCTTTCTTAGTATTGGCCGTGCATTTGTTGCCCGGGATACTAGTATTTGCAGTTGTATACTCGGTATTTAATCGTGGACACTAACTTGGATATGAATGCAAGTTATGACATTAACATTACAATACGGAGTGGAACTTCGAGGCCCATCAAGAGTATATCCACTATAAACTATCCATGCTAGCAGTGAAAATAACAGCCAACACATTGTATTTTTCTTGTTACTCAGGAAATATGTCTCAATTCTCATGACATTCCAAGACATACTTATGACATGGAGAAATATAACGACGTTTCGTCTGCTATTGTTTAACTGTTTATAGCCCACAAGTTTCCCAGCATGCAAAGAGTTAAAAATACAAGTTATCACAAGATGAATAGTTCGCATCTAGAGAAGTTTCATACTCCAGTGCTTAGTTTAAACATATTCTATTGCTCTAAATTTACAATGTAACTTTACAGTTAATAAATACAGGTTAATTTAGAAGAGCAAACGGGTTGGGTTACAAGACTTAGCAACATTAGTTACAGCCCGTCCAAAGATAACCCAGTGCTTGAGTGATATGACTGATTTCCAAGTATAGACTCAATTAACCCTTACAATATGGGGAAACAAAAATTGTCGTCTGCTCTTGTTTTATATTTTGTTGTCTCTATTCTGATCAAAAACATGGTTTGACAGCACTTTATAATCCTGATGTGCTGTCAAACCATGTTTATGATGAGAAAATGGAAAATAAACAGTGGACGTCAAAATTTAATTCAGCATTGCAAAGTATTAACCCTTTCAACACCACAGGCCTTGTAGTGGTATTGTCGTCTGCTGTTTATTTTTTATTTTTCAATTTTCTCATCAAAATATGGTTTGGCAGCACTGTAGAATGGCAATGATTCTGAAGTGCTGTCAAACCATGTTTTTATTGAGAAATAAGGCAAAATATAAAGCAACAGCAGACGACAAGCTGCTTGTACAGTGGAACCTCTCAACCGAACACCAATTGTGTGTGATTTTATTTTCCATGGGTTTCTTGGTCACCACTGGGAATAAATGTTTAACATCTACGACAAACGCAGCCCTGGATTAGCCTGCACACATGTGCAGTCTGATCATGTTTCTGCATTGTTTACAAATATACAACTCGTCTCCAAATCCGACACCCTGGCAATTCTATGTGGTGCCCGGTTTCGAAGGGTTACACTGCAATTGAACCACGACATGTTAATTAATATTATGCTGCTTCATAAACCTGTCCTGAACTAAGTACATTTCTATGAACTATTGTGTGTGTGCGTGTGTGTGAACAATACACATATAGGTAAATTAAATGAATCAGATGTGTATTCTCACTAAAATATTAGAAAAACCGTCATAATATAACACAAAGCTCCAGATAAGTTTTGTGTCTAAAGAGTATTATACCCCCATATTTCAAAATAAATGCGTATTTTAATTTTACAAATGGTTTATAGAAGTTCTTCCTTATTAAATAGGGAACAAATGTATATATATTATATATTTTTTATATTATTATTTATATATATTATATTATTTTTTCAAAATTCGCTTATTTGAATTGCAAAAAGTAAACACACTTTTTGCTTTTTGCAGCTGAACCAAATAAAATTCAACTTTAGTTATAATATTTTCACTTCCCAATTTGATAATCAATGCGTATTTTCACATTTCTGTGAGTAGTTTGTACTCCCACTTATGACAATCAGTACGTATTCTGCTAAAATAATGATAATCAGTGCGTATTCTGCTAAAATAAGTGCATGGAGCTCGCCAATACGCACCTTATCTGGAGCTCTGATTTTTAATGTATCCTGTGCCGTGTTGAAGTTGATTAAATTATTACGCAATGTACCCTTGTCAGCCGTGTCATCTTTGTAGTCTCATATTGGTTGAACCCTTACAATGCTGAATTAATTTGTGTCGTCTGATGAATATTTTTTTATTTTTCAACTTTTCTCATCAAAAACTTGGTTTGGCAGCAGTTTAGAATCATTTCCAATGGAAATGGTTCTAAAATGCTGACAAACCATGTTTTTACTGAGAGAAAAGACAAAATATGAATTATCTGCAGACGACTTTTTTCGGTTCCCGCATTCTAACGGTTAACCTTGTATAAATTATTATGGCTGGCAATGTAATCCTTCAGTCGGTCACCTTCAAGTTTATATATTTCTGTCATGGCCTGTGTAGAAACGTGCTCTGAAATGTAGCTATTATTTTTCTTGTTTGTTTGTTTTTTTTTGCCACAGGAATAATCAGCTGATGGCAACTATGACCAATGTAATCCTGGATCGGTCCGCACTCATACACAGTCTGATCATGATCTGCATTGTTCGCAAAATAAAACAATAAATATGCTGATTTATTAACATGCCTTTACCAATGTATAAAAATGGGTTTCTACAAGCAAATGTGTAAAAACAAACATTATGTATGAATTCAATATCAGCTTCTTCACCCAACCACAGTCCCTGGAGTTCCCTGTAGTGAGATACACTGTTTTTCAGTCATGAATATGCTTTATTCGTGAATGGAAAACATTTGCTTTGCCAAGTTTGGCGACCGACCAACATAGCAGTGGAGCGGCCCGTATAGAGAGAAGGGATTACACTGTCAGTATACGTTGTTGGTTTATATAGGAAGGTGCTACATTGTCTGTGTATGTTGCTCATGTATCTGGGAAGTGGACACACTGTCCACGTATATTGCATGTATGTATGTATGTATGTGGTCTTACTGGGTTAGTGAGTAGGGTAATTATATACTATGCTGCGCTAGATGTATTGGCATAAGGTACATTTTGCCAATCAGTTGAAATAGTCAGGTGACCAAATAAGATGTGTTCAGTAAAAATGGAACGGGTAACATAGGTGTCACTCGTCACCTGATATGTGTACATGTCCTGTTTACACTCGTTGTCCTGACATGTAGGTACATGTAAATGTGCATATTCAGAGAACAGGTTGGCCACATGTTATATCACCCATTACTTGCTCCCACCTGCCACCCTGTAGAATGGCAATGATTCTAGGTGCTGTCAAACCATGTTTTTATTGAGAAATACGGCAAACTATAAAGCAACAGCAGACGACAAGATGCTTGTACAGTGGAACCTCTCTAAACCGAACACCAAGCGTCTGTGATCTTATTTTCCATGGGTTTCTTGGTCATTTATCTCAGATGTTAATGTATGTTCATGATTACAAAGCAAGCAAATACATATCAGGATGGTCACACACTCATTTACAGTGAAACCTATCTAAACTGGACACCCTGGGAACCTCCGGTTTGTAGAGGTTTCACTGTATTCATATTACATTTGTATTGTCAATTTATCTCGGCAAATTCGGCTACCGTAGATTCTGAGATATAGAGAACATCAGGCTCGTGACTTTTGATATCAAGTTTATCAGGCAAGGCTAGGAAATATGTAGGAAATTCGAGGCACGCCTAGGAATTCCTACCATTCCCAAGTCAAGCCTGATAAATTTGATACCAAATCACACTAGCCTGGTATTTTATTTATCGGGTAACATTTTATACTAGCTGTTGGTCAAATTTCACATGGTTTCCTTTAAAAGAACACATAGTCGGTGTCAGAATGTGAACCTGCTGAAACTTTTGCTATTGTCTTCGGAAATGTGTTTTTATGATAGAGTATGGGACATATTGGTTTTCGTCACGGGTGTCTGTCCGTCTGTCCGTCCATCTGTCACGTTTTTTGTAAGAAGTAAAACATTATAACAGTAATGGGTAGGGACTTGAATATTGGTGTGTGCCTTCCTCATTGAATGTACATCCGCAAATTGAATTTTGATTCGAAACACAGTATTATCTCCCCCTTTTTGCCTTACAATCTTTCAACTTGCCTTGTAAGAAGTACAACTGTTTAACCGTAATAGATAGGGACTTGAAACTTGGTGTGTGCCTTCCTTATGGTGTGTAGATGCGCAAAGTGAATTTCAATTTTTGATTCGACCCCAGGTCATGGATTATCTCGCCCTTTTCGACTTAGCATTTGGGAAAAGTGGGTATATCGGCTGTGCTCTAGTCACAGTTTGTGATAGTATATCAATTGTAATATGATCAAATAAAATGTTGCACTTGGTTGCCATAAAGTCAGAAACGACATCTAGTATTGTCTGAGACACAGTGACTTTAACTCTTAGACCGCTATGAAACTTTTGAGAGAAAATAATTCCTATTTTCTTTATTTCACCTCGAAAGTATATGTTGTTACCACTCATTTGAACCGTCTTGATGAGACGGTTCAAAGGAGTGGTAACAACATACCTGTATACCTTTATAGAGAAACAAACAAAATAATGAGATTTTTTCAACAAAAAGTATCGCATCCTTAGACTGAAATGGGTTAAGAAAGTAAAAACTGTGACCACTCATTTTAAAGGTACATGCCCACTCAGAAGGCACAACATGTTCTTTATAGGAATTAAATAAGCGTATAATTGTGTCACTATTTCACCGGTTCTAAAAATTACGAGTGCCCGATATACAGATACGGTACAATCATTTAGTAATATTTATTTTACTGATAGTGACGCGCGGTGGTACATGTATCAGGCTATTTTCATATGCAAATCGGGCATGATATTTTTTAATTATTTATACTAATTAAATGCGTCACCATGAAAAATAATATTTTCGACAGAATATAAAGTATGATCATTGCACATCAAAATAGAAATACAGAGAATAAATAGTAATGTCCGTTAACATTTTAAGAAAATAAATTTATGTCTGATATAAAATGCATAATAATGTCAATCAATGCGTGGGATAATTGTGAATGAATGTTTATTTTGCCAGAAAATGTCTCAGATGATGTCTCTGATCCTTAGACCGCTACTCACTACAAATACTCACAACAAATATCGTCTGCCGTTGCTTTTATATCTTGCCTTATTTCTCAATACAATCATGGTTTGACAGCACTTCAGAATCATTTCAAAAGGAAAATGATTCTAAAATGCTGTCAAAGCATGTTGTAAGTTATTCTAAAGTGCTGTCAAAGCATGTTTTTGATGATAAAAAAGGAAAATAGAAAATAAACAGCAGGCGACAAAAAAAATAAGATAAATTCAATACATATAATAAATTTATCCTTAAATTGAAAATTTCTCCCTCAAAGTGTACTTAGCATTGCAATTTTGATGAACTCAGCTACAGGTATAGAACGTGTCCTTAACTAGAGGACTTTCATTAAAATGCCACCCTACTATTACCACACAGACAGGATTGCACAATATTACTATTAATAGGTATTACACATGGGAATAAAATAACAGGTATACATGTATAACTTCAAACATGACCAAGCAAAATAAGAATCTATACTGAACAAAAAATAAAGTTTACTCCGGCTAAATCTAAATATTTTTTTTATTATATGACAAATGTATGATTACTGTCTGTTTCACGAAACCTGCCCAAATGTTAAGGCTATATAAACAATGCAAAAAGAAAATAGTTTTTGATAATATTAAATTTCATCAAAATTTAAGAATGAGCCTTCTTTTTATTTCGTGAAATTTGTTGTCAAATATTAATTTTATTACGAAAAACTATTTCTCTATGGAAATTTAACATGGGAGAAAAAGAGGTGGAGAACGTGGAGGAGGAGTCGAAAAAAAGGAAATTTTGGAAATTGACTCTGAAACCTGGCTAAATAGCTTGTTACGTCAGTCATAGGCCACTTCGTAATTCACTGCGAAACGTCGCTTGTGAACGCAACCGATATTAACTTATTTGTTTAATCTCCACGTAAAAATAAAGACACGTGCCATCTTTATTACCTCCCCCAATCGTTCAAATTTTTTATTTGTTTACGATTATGGCACCTGTCCCTTTGATTATTAGTATTGTTGGCCTGGGGGCGGTTTCACTAAACTTCTTACTACTAAAATGTTCGTAAGTGCAAATATAGGATTGTCTGGAAATTTCAATTGATGGATTGTTATTTATTGAGCATAGGCTGTAGATGCTCAATAAATATAAATCCAATAATTGTTTTAATCACACACAGTACATGTATATGGCTGTGATTGGAGAAATAAGGCTTATAGGTTTTGCGACCAGTGTAGATCCAGATCAGCCAGTGCATTCGTACGGTCTGATCAGGATCTGCACTGTTCGAGCATTCCATCAATGAAACACCTACTATGCTTCTAACAAGCAATATAGATCGATATCAGGCTACATGAATGCGCTATTTGATCAGAAGCCTCATTCTCCAGACAAATCAAAGGACTGAACATCCTGAAATTCTTTGAAGTATGTATTTGTGGATGTCACATAGACTAATAATTAATCTAGAGTGGTGGACGTTTCGCAAAAAACAAGCGCGGGAATTTCACAGCAGCAACAACAACAAGTTATAAATGGATTTTTGGAAAACCGCAAGATTGTATTCGTGCACCAAACAATGGAGTTACGAATCGCGAATAATCAAGTATGACAGTTAATGGTCACTCTTAGACTACGGAAACATGGAGTTATAAATCGTGAATAATTGAGTATGACAGTTAATGGTCACTCTTAGACTACGGAAACATGGAGTTATGAATCGTGAATAATCGAGTATGACAGTTAATGTCACTCTTAGACTACGGAAACATGGAGTTATGAATCGTGAATAATCGAGTATGACAGTTAATGTCACTCTTAGACTACGGAACCATGGAGTTATGAATCGTGAATAATTGAGTATGACAGTTAATGGTCACTCTTAGACTACGGAAACATGGAGTAATGAATCGTGAATAATCAAGTATGACAGTTAATGTCACTCTTAGACTACGGAAACATGGAGTTATGAATCGCGAGTAATCGAGTAAGACAGTTAATGTCACTCTTAGACTACGGAAACATGGAGTTATGAATGGTGAATAATCGAGTATGACAGTTAATGGTCACTCTTAGACTACGGAAACATTTGCAATAACATAAATTTAGCACAAAAAAGCAAACAAAACATTTATCACACTGAAAAGGCCATCAATTTTTTATGGCGTAAGACCCGTGTTTTTAAAAAGTTCAACCCGCAAAATAAGTGCTGCGACCGACATTAGCTCATTGCATAAAAGCTGTAAGACCTGAAATTTGAATGTTGGTTGTATAATTCTTCGCTTCCACTGAAATAATAGTATGACAGTTAATGGTCAGACACTCTTAGACTACGGAAACATTTGCAATAACATAAATTTAGCACAACAAACAAAACAATTGATCAAGTGAAAAGGCGATCAATTTTGTATGGCGTAAGACCAGTGTTTTTAAAAAGTTCAACCCGCAAAATATGTGCTGCGACCGACATTAGCTCATTGCATAAAAGCTGTAAGACCTAATATTTGAATGTTGGTTGTATAATTCTTCGCTACCACTCAAATTCTTCAATAAGTTCATTAACCCTTACACAGCTATATTATTTTGTATCGTCTGCTGTTTATTTTCTATTTTCCATTTTCATCACCAAAAACATCCTTTGACAGCACTTTTGAATTGGAAATGATTATAAAGTGCGTTAAACCATGTTTTTATTGAGCAATAAGGCTAGATGTAAAGCAACAGCAGATGACAATTGTTATGTGTAGCGGTCTAAGAGTTAAGGTGTTGCCAATTGGTCAATTAAGACAAACATATCATCAGTGTAGCTGTACGGCCAGGCATGTGTATGACATCAGCAATATAATAGAGTAAACTTATCAGCATATAAATCTTGGCAGACATAGTCAATTCAACCAAATTTCAATGCTCAACTGAACCTGAAAGTAGGAATAAAACTGGGAATACAATTACAGGTTTAAAACTTCCGGCATGACAAAACATAATAAGAATCTACTTTACCAGCCCGCTATCCCACAGGTTGAAGTAATGGACCGAGGTCTATAAATAAATTAAATATTCCTAAAAGCATTAAAAAGTGAAGTAAACAAGAGGGCCACGATGGCCCTATATCGCTCACCTGTGCAATGTCACAAAAATCAAGCAAATACTGGTATGTAAAGTTGTCACTACATATACATCAAAATAAGCCCATGACAGGTACAAAATGTCAATGAGACAAACTTGAGAAGTCACCAGGGTAGGAGTTGTCTCGAGATATGTACAGATATATCTTACACAACTTTGAGAGGTTTGGAGACCACAACAGGATGCTTCAAGCCTGCTTTTTATTTCAATCCTTAGATTTTATGTATTATATAACCATATTCCGTAAAAAAGTTGACCCCTATTTGACCCCTCGGGCCATGCCCATTTTTTACCCAGAGGTCACCATTTGTACAGCTTTGAAAAAGCATTGTACATCGATCATTCCTGTCAAGTTTCGTCGAAATCGGTCTGGTGAAGATTTTTTAAGAATGTATGATATTTTTAGACGGCGACCATCTTGGATTAACGACGACCGCCATTTTAACAAAACTGAGAATACCCCATTTTTGACCCAGGGGTCACCATTTTAACAAATTTGGAAAAGCATTGTACATCGATCATTTCTGCCAAGTTTCGTAAAAATTGGTCTGGTGGTTCGTGAGAAGAAGATTTTTTTAAATGTTGTACTATTTTTAGACGGCCGCCATCTTGGATTAATGATGACCGCCATTTTAACAAAACTGAAAAGGCTTTACCAATGGACCATAACTACGAAGTTTGCTACCAATGGCCAAGCGGTTTGTATGAAGAAGACGTTTGAAATCTCTAATAAAAGAACGACCTTTTGACCTTTCGGCGGCCATCTTGGATGACATGACCATCCGATTTCGACAAAAAATACACCAGAGTGACCGCCTCATTAATACCTTCGATTTGATACATGACATGACCATATTCGGTCAAAAATAAAATTTGACCACAATTTGACCCCACGGGCCACGCCCATTTTTGACACCGGGGTCACCATTTTAACAACTTTGAAAGAGCATTGTACATCGATCATTCCTACCATGTTTTGTCGAAATCCGGTTGGCTGTTCTTGAGAAGATTTTTGAAGAATTTGTGCTATTTTTAGACGGCGGCCATCTTGGATGTCATTTTAATAAATTTGTAATCCCCCTACCTAAGGACCATGACCATGAGGTTTGGTGACTATAGGCCCAATGGTTACCGAGGAGAAGACGTTTGAAAATGTTCAAGGACGGACGACGGACGGACGGACGTACGGACATATTGCGGTAACAATAGTTCACATGAGCTTCGCTCAGGTGAGCTAAAACACTGAACTGTGTATAGGAGGGAGTAAAGAATTTTATTTAGCTTATTTTTGTTTCACTTATTAATGCTTTTAGGTATATTTAATGTATTTATATACCTCTATCCGTTACGTCAACCTGTGGGCTATATCCTTGGCAGGCATAGTAAAGTCAACCAAACTTCAAGCCTCATATTCATTTTGTGAACAAGCGGAGTTGTTTAGCACTTAAACGGCGGGAGCCAGATATTGTAGTCTGTTGTTTTTCATTTTTAACTTATATTATTTTGGCAGCACATGAGAATTGTCTCCACTGGAGACAATTCTCATGTGCTGTCAAAATATTTTCATCAAGAAAAATGGAAAACAAAATTAAACAGCAGACGACAATATTTATTTCAGCATTGTGAGGATAAAATACGTACAATTACAATATATTGGATTTTCGTTTATCAGGAATAAATATATGTGACATATTTGAGAGGAAGAAATACAGGTTTTCATATATTGAATCATGGCGTTTGAACTTGTAGTGATTGCGGTGACCGTTGTTGTGATGATTATTTTTATTTATGCCTTAACGGTAGCAGTGAGCAGACCTTATAACACCTTAAGGCAATGGATGACATTAATAGCGATTCTTATGGGGGCTCCCATAGCTCTGTATGTAGCATTTCAATACCACACCGGCTGGAAATACCACACACTATGCTTAGGTACATTTTGTAAATGTATCGGTCCATTAATACCATTGCTTAGAGTGGTGTTCTTATTTTACCAATATCCTGGAAAAGCTCGCATCATTGCATTTGTTTGCACACTCCTGTTATTCTATCTGGGCTATGAAATGATTGACTTGCAATGAGGCAGATCTCGCTTATTTTTTAGAATGCTGGAAACAAAAATTGCCGTCTGCTATTGTTTTATATTTTGCCTCCATTCTCATCAAAACCATGGTTTGGCAGCATTTCAGAATCCTTTCCATTTTTTCATGAAAAATATGGTTTGACAGCACTTCAGAATCATTTCCATTGGAAATGATTTTGAAGTGCTGCCAACCCATGTTTTTGATAAAGAAATAGAAAATAAACCGCAGACGACACAATTCAGCATTGCGAGGGTTAAGGAATATATAGGTGGCGCTGGACAGGAAGAGAACAGTGTAACGTGTCAATGTCAAAGTTAATTGGACTACCCAGATTACCCAATTAAAATTGCCAAAAACCTAATTGAAATCAGAAGTAGAGAGTATCAAAAAGCAATAAAAATGTTGAGGTACCTTTATCATGCTGCAAAAAACAATAAATAGACCACAAATATAGCATATTTTTCTTATTTTCCATGAAAACACATCTTGGTATTTCATTAGAATTGTCTCCGAGGAAACAATTCTATTGAAATGCCAAGATATGTTTTCATTTCGAAGCAAACTTTTCAATAATTGCTGTCTGTTCATGTGTAAACAGTAGTGTGATTCTATTTTACCAAATTAATGAAATACCCAATTGCTTCCGAAATGATGAAGTGACAATATTCAATTACTAATTCCTGATCTGGAACCTGAGTACATCATCATAGTTGTTACTGTTTCGGAGCTATTTCGAGAAAATTTACATTTCTTGCTGAATTAAATTTTGTCGTCTGCTGTTTATCTTCTATTTTTCAATTTTCTTATCAAAACATGGTTTGGCAGCACTGTAGAATGGCAATGATTCTGAAGTGCTGTCAAACCATGTTTTTATTGAGAAATAAGGCAAAATATAAAGCAACAGCAGACGACAAGATGCTTGTACAGTGGAACCTCTCTAAACCGAACACTAGGGGAATGTGATCATATTTTGCATGGGTTTCTTGCTCATTTATCTCAGATGTAAATGTATGTTCATGATTACAAAGCAAGCAAATACGTATCAGAATGGTCACACACTGATTTACATTGAAACCCTTCAAAACCGGACACCAATAGTATGTGATCTTATTTTTCATGGGTTTCTTGGTCACCACTGGGAGTATGTTTGTTTGTTTGTTTATTAGTGTTTAACGGCCTATCAACAGCTAAGGTCATGTAAGGCCAGGCAAACGGGTTCGATCCCATTTTAACATGCTGCATTGGGGGAAAATTCCAAAATCAGAACGGAATATTTACATCGAGAACAAATATATTCAGCCCTGAAATTAGAATAACCTGCCCTGGTGCCAGGTCCATACCATACCAAGTCACCTGGCAATTATATGTGGTGCCCGGTTTCGAAGGGTTACACTGCCATTGAACCATGACATGCTAATTAATATTATGCTGCTTCATAAACCTATCCTGAACTAAGTAGATTTATATGAACAAGTATGTGTGTGTGTGTGTGAGCGTGCGTGCGCGTGTGTCGATGTAAACAATACACATATGGGTAAATTAAATGAATCAGATGTGTCTTCTCACTAAAATATTAGAAAAACCGTCATAATATAACACAGAGCTCCAGATAAGTTTTGTGTCCAAAGAGTATTATACCCCCATATTTAAAATTAAATACGTATTTTACTTTTACAAATGTATTATAGAAGTTCTTCCGTATTAAATAGGCAACAAATGTATTATTTCTATTATATATATTATACATGTATATTTTTTATATTATATATATATTATAATTTTTTCTAAAAGTTCGCTTATTTGAACTGCAAAAAGCAAACACACTATTTTCTTTTTGCAGCTCAACTAAGTAAAATTCAACTTTATTATATTTCCACTACCCAATTCGAAAATCAATGCGTATTTTCACATTGCTGTGAGTATTTTGTTCTCCCACTTATGATAATCAGAGCGTCTGCTAAAATAAGTGCATGGAGCTCGCCAATACGCACCTTATCTGGAGCCTGATTATTAACGTATCCTATGCTGTGTTGGGTTTTTATTTTGTTTGGTTAACTAATTGTCTCGGACTTCAGCCAGACCTGTGTCAACGTAGCAAGCATCGGCACAATCGTATATTAACTTTAAGCCGGTATACGGCGATAGTACCTATGCGCTACCCAAAGCAAGTCAATGAGTGTATCTGCTATTGACAAGCCCTGTAAAGTCGTTTCCTGGTCTACCAATAATAGTGAAATCAATATATATATATATTTTGAAAAATACAGCCTGTCCACACGACCACAGAAAGGGTTATAGCACAACAAATAGGTGTGTAATAATTACATACCACCAACTTTATTAAGGAATTTGATATTATAATTCATTGATAATATAAAACTGTCTACATATATGTTATGTGACTAAATGTACATGTAATATTTACCATACAACCAATACACATAGATATGCATTATCAACAATATAGCATTTTAGCTTATAATAGGCTAATTATAGTATCATAACAGGTTGGTAAGTGTACCATGTGGTAAGCGTATATAGTCATAAATATAATAACAACAAATCAAAGGTGCATGGTTATATGGTAAAAATAAAAAATATGTATTATCAGCCAGTGCAATTGCCAAGCTCTGCACATGAATTATATTAGGTTACCATAGCAACCACTCACAACACAGGTACAAAACAAACCAAATCCATCTCGCTGTCAATATCATATTTGTATGTAATATTCTAATTATACATATTATACTCTAACACCATATGGTATTATGCATGGTACACGAGTATGATGTACCATACATGTACATACCCATTCACTACCATAACCATTGATCCACACATGCTCCACACATGCTTACTAGCAGATACATGCACACATAACAACGCATAATTTTGCAATGTGTACATGTGTAGCATATGTCGGTTACAATTATTATTATATATCAATGTCAATCAAATCGTCACATGAGGTATTGAGCATAATAATTTAAATTATATTTCTATTTGCAAAACAATGAACAAAAATGCACCAATAACGTAACAGTATCAAATAGGTATAATTGGGTGTATTATGGACAAAATTAGTTAATATCTTATGTTGTTAAAGGATGCATTAAAGTAAATACGGTGGTACAATGCCATGTGAACAAATACATATTGGTTAAAGATGGCAATCGAGGTTAGTATTTGAAAATGTACAATGTTAGCAGGAGTTGCATGTTGTATTGTCAACATTTACGGTGAGTAGTATTGGAAATTAGCATAATGTATATCAGGTTGTTAGAATTGAAATAGGGTTTAAATACTGGAACAAACACGTTACTAACTTACAATCATCGATTATAATATATTGTATGCTATAATAATATAATGTCGATTATAATATATTGTATGCTATAATAATATAATGTCAATATAAACTTCACTTCTGTTGCTTCTGTGATCATGGTAAAGGTCAGAAATTCCTGTGTAAAGGAGTAACATTCCTGACATAACATAGCCAAATTTGAACCATCATACAATGTTACAATATATGGAAATATTATGTAGAGAACAAAAACAATATGTATACGGCTTTGTCCTTGGGAGACAAACATGGCGTGTTAACGTTTTATACGTGCACGAACCCTCCACGCCACCGTAAGAAATATTAAATTTATTATGCAGGAGTAGCGAATACATTTTAATGTACCATGATCACACTGAATCAGTTACAAATCATCAGAAGTTAGAAATAAAACCAATTACATTGTAAATAATCCAAACAGGTGCAAAACTATATGTTTCCAACGGAAATATTAATAGGATAAAAAATGTGTGATCACAGATAAGCGGATCAGCAGTTCAGTAATCGATACTGTGTTTATGCAATAAAAAGTAAACTAAGACTGTTTAGTAACTACTAATAATACTAATATTATATCACGTGTTTAGTAACACATTTGACAATAAGTCTTAGGGGATGAATAACATTATACTTATGAATAGACATAATAATGGGAAGAAAAGCTTTAGGATTAGGTCAGTATAGTTAGATCTTGTAAAAACTGTTGAGTACTAGTAATCCTAGGGGATGTGTCTAGTACCACAGGTAGGTATACGCCTTAGGAAATAAATATCACTAGGGTTAGGTCAGCAGTCAAAAATATGGATAAGCCTAAAGGGCTACAAACTTTAGGGTTAGGTCAGCAGTCAAAATTAGGGAATCTGTATCAAAATATTTGAGTAGTAATAATAATCCTAGGGATGTGTCTAGTAACACATGTAGTGATAGGCCTAAAAAGGATGACTAGCATTCAGGTTAGGTTAGCAGTCAAAATTAGGGATAAGGCTTAGGGGATACAAAACATTAGGGTAAGGTCAGCAGTCAAAATTAGGTGATCTTGTGAAAAAATGTTGAGTAATAGTAACAACTGTATGGAATGTATCTAGTAACATAAGTATGGATTAGCCTTAAGGGGTGAATAGTACTAGGGTTAGGTCAGTAGTCAAAATTAGTATTAGGGTTAGGTCAGCATTCAAAATTAAGGATAAGCCTAAAGGGCTGAAAAACATTAGGGGATCTTGTCAAACAATTCTGAGTAAGTAACAACTGTAGAGAAATTGTCTAGTAAAACAGGATTGGATAAGTCTAAGGGGGTGAATAGTACTAGGGTTAGGTCAGCAGTCAAAATTAGGGATAGTTCAGCAGTAAAAATTATGAAAAAACCTAATGAGCTGAAAAACATTAGGGTTAGGCTAATAGTCAAAATTAGGGAATCTTATCAAAATAGCTGAGTAATAATAATAATCCTAGGAATGTGTCTAGTAACACATGTAGTATTAGGGTTAGTTCAGCAGTCAAAATTAGGGATAAGCCTAAGGGGCTGAAAAGCATTAGGGTTAGGTCAGCAGTCAAAATTAGGGGATCTTATCAAACAAATGTTGAGTAATAGTAACAACTGTATGGAATGTGTATAGTAACATAAGTATGGATAAGACTTAGGGGGTGAATAGTGCTAGGGTTATGACAGTAGTCAAAATTAGGGATAAGCCTAAGGGGCTGAAAAGTATTAGGGTTAGGTCAGTAGTCAAAATTAGTATTAAGGTTAGGTCAGCAGTCAAAATTAGGTATAAGCCTAAGGGGCTGAAAAATATTAGGGTTAGGTCAGTAGTCAAAATTAGGGAATCTTTATCAAAATAGTTGAGTAATAATAATAATCCTAGGGATGTGTATAGTAACCCAGTAAGTGATAAGCTTAAAAGGGTGACTAGCACTCAGGTTTGGTTAGCAGTCAAAATTATGGATAAGCCTTGTGGGATGAAAAGCATTAGGTTAAGGTCAGCAATCAACATAAGGGGATCTTTTCAAAAATATGTTGAGTAATAATAACAACTGTCGGGAAATTTTCTAGTAACATAGGTATGAATAAGCCTAAGGGGGTGAATAGTATTAGGTTTATGTCAGCAGTCAAAATTAGGGAAAGGTCAGCAGTCAAAATTAGGAAAAACATAAGGTGCTGAAAAAAATATTAGGGTTAGGTCAGTTGTCAAAATTAGGGAATCTTATCAAAATAGCTGAGCAATAATAATAATCCTAGGAATGTGTTTAGTAACACAAGTAGTACTAGGGTTAGTCCAACAGTCAAAATTAGGGATAAGCCTAAGGGGCTGAAACATTAGGGTTTGGTCAGCAGTCAAAATTAGGGATTATTTAATGTTAAAATAGTTGAGTAATAATAATAATAATCCTAGTGAATGTGTCTAGCACCACAGGTAGTAATAAGCCTAAGAGGTTGACTAGCACTCAGGTTAGTAAGCAGTCAAATTAGAGATAAGTCTTAGGGTATGAAAAGCACTAGGTTTAGGTTAACATTCAAAATTATGGGATCTTGTCAAAAATTGTTCAGTAATAATAATAATCCTAGGGATGTGTCTAGTAATATAGGTAGGGTTAGGTTTATCATTTATATATATAGATAATCCTTAGGGGATGAAAAGCATTAGGGTAAGGTCAGCAGTCAATTTTTTTTTTTTCTTTTTTTTTTTTATTTATAGTAATAATTGTAGGGAATGTGTTTAGTAGCACAGGTATGGCTAAGCCTTAGGGTGTGAATAGTACTAGTATGATGTCAGCAGTCAATAATAGGAGATGAATAGCAATAGGGTATGCTCAATAGTGAATACTGAATAAATAAACAAAACCACACTGTATAGTTTGCACCTATTTAGCGTCTATCGTGTATGCACAACAATATTATTACAATATGGTTAAAAAGTATGTATAACAATGCATACAATAGTTAAAAATGCAATTTTATAATATCACCCCTATTGACGTTAAAAAATATTACTTTAATTTATATCTAAAAAAATTTTATTAAAATTTATTTTTTATTTTTTTTATCAATCATATTAATTATTATAAAACATATGGTGGTGTACATATATTTGAAGGAAATGTAAACCAAACAGGCGTAAAACATTTGATAAAAAATAAATGTTTGACAGATGTTCTTAAATCATGGTGCAAGCTAAACTTGCGATAATCCAGAAACAATATCAAAGCAAATTTTATGGAACAATTCGAAAATAAAAGGTAATGGAAGAATGTTTTACTACAAGGAATGGGCTAATAAGGGGATTAAATATATAGAACAACTATACGATTATAGAACTACATCATTCTTCAATTTTACAAAAATAAAAGAACTATTTGATGTTAGTAATAACGATTACCTAACATTCTTCAAACTGATTTCGTGCATTCCTCAAGACTGGAGAACACGAATTAAAAATGAAAGAATAAACACGATTAATACAAAGATACTATTAATAGAACAAATAAAAACCACGACCAAATGTAATAAGAAGCTATATAACATGTTTCTTAATCAACAGAAACCGGTTATGCATAAAGCCAAGACAAAATGGGATGACGAATTCGCGGATAAAAATATAAATTGGAAGATAGTCTACACATATCATTTTACAAACACTATAAGTTCTAAACTTAGGAATTTTCAGTACAAATTTTTGATGAGAATTGTTGCTAGAAACGATTATTTACTTAAGTGTAACATTGTCAGCTCCAATTTGTGTGATTTTTGCGCCATGGCTCCAGAAACAAATAAACACCTTTTTTGGGAATGCACTATAAGCCAACATTTTTGGTCACAGCTGAATACCTTTTTAAACAATAATAATATTGTATGTAATTTTGATTGGCACACTGTTTGCTTCGGGCAATATGAGCAAGACAACAAGTTTTTCAACTTTTGTATCATACTAGGAAAATACTTTATATATACATGTAAATTACGAAACACGGAACCTAAATTTCCAGAGTTTATGTCTTACCTAAAGGCAACACAAAATATTGAAAAAGAAATTGCAATGAATAGAAATAAGCTCATAGTTCATGAACGAAAATGGAATGTTATCCAATTAGACTAACACTCATTTAGAGATACACGAACCTTCTGATTATACATACAAATATTACAGTTAGGTATAACAGCATACCGGGACATACCTCAAATCAGCGTAAAATTCCATAATTTTTTCGTATTAAGTTTTGGGACAACCCTTTTTCATCATTGTGTGAATCCATTTGGAGTGTGTACCATATTTGGAAGAACATGCACTTTTGATATTCTGCATTCTTAAATCCCACAAACACGTTGTTCAATCCTTCCCAAAATGGTGTAGTGACAAGTGCCATTGTTTCGCTACGTCACAATTCAGTGCATGAGATAATCAAGTTTCCAGTTAAAATTTCCCTCAAATTAATCACCTTAACTGATGGAAATTTTGATATATATTCACCAAAAATGGCAAGTTGGGAGTGCTTTAGAATCGTCTTACGATTCTAAAACACACCCAACTTGCCATTTTTGGTGAATAAATATAAAAAATATTCCACCAAATTAGACCCAAAATGGACGATTTTTTTTTTATGGACGCATAGCCTCCTTTTATCTCACCGATGTGAATGTGCAGCTGATCCCGTTTGCACATTTCGTAAATTAATCCGAGCAAACTGGGAATAAGATCAATTATTGGTCCCAGTAACAAAGCAGTGCTAATTGTTATGTGCTCGATTTCATTTTTCCGGCATGCGTTCACGCTCACCATTGGTGGAATATTAATTAGGTGTAAAGGCTGACCAATCGGAGATCGCGTATCAGTCGCGCAGATTAACTCGACCCAGTTGTTACAGCACTGCCCACGCCCCGGCGCATGTACACAAATGTGTACGTGACAACTGGCCTTGTTTTGCTATGTCATAATTGAGCCAGTGCATGAGATAATCAACTTTATTATATAACTGAGATTTTCGCCGAGAATGATTTGACTTTTTTCTGCAAATATATCGGAAAGTTGATAACATTTTCAGAGCAAATGCGTAATAATTACTAATTTAATATTCGTCAACATTCGATATCGTTTACAGAAAATGTACACTATTATCACTATTATCAGATTTATCTTCGTCGAAAATCTCACGTGATAAGCCTGATTACCTCATGAACTGGCGCAATATTATAGCACGTCGGGCAAAACATGTCTATACAGGTCTGTACTCAAACCCACAGGTGGAATAGTCGGACGTGTGACACAAAGAAAATGACCATTTCAAAAGTATCCATTACCCCACCCACTTGATCTCGTTCTATTATTAACGTCATGTACAGTACGATACCAGGTGGGTGGGATAATGGGATTTTTTTAATAGGCATTTATTTTGGTGTCATATGTCCGAGTCTTCCACCTGTGCTCACCATAAGAGTAAACACAGATTGCAACGCACGAGCTTGTCCGTGGTGTTGCAGCTGATGGAACAGGATATCGGTCATTGGGTCATTGCGTCATCATTACTACACTTTTTTCTACACGCGTTTACAATAATGGATTGCACGGACCTGCGTAGATCTACATTCTACATGAACATGATGAATAAATAAAACATGACGTTAACAATTCTTGGATTCAATATATGTATTACATGCGAAGATAACAGTAAAAACTTATGGCATATTATAGGCATTGGCGACGTCGTTCATTCATAGTCACAGTGAGAATCGTCTCCAATGTTGTGTGTATAGTTTAACAATTTTGATATTTTGATTTAACACGCCTGGGATGATGTACAAACATAAAATAAAAAATAAAATAAAACAGACATGTGTTGTCAACATATGAGAATCGTCTCCAATGGTGTGTGTATAGTGTTATAGTCTCAACTACGGCACGTAAGTTCACAGTGTCTAATTGGAATTGGACCGATGGTTGAACAATTACCGTGAACTATTTGCGCACGGTCAGTGTTGTACTTATGGATAATTAGGGATTATTTAACACAAACTTTAATTCAAATTTTAATAATGACAATGCAAACATGAAATGAACAAATATTCCCGAATTTACCATAAATATTGGGACAGAAAAAAAGAAATTATTTTTTTTATATTATATTTTGGGACACTAATTTTTTTAATTATTTTTTACTGTCCCAATATATACGGTAAATACGGTATACCGTATTAGTATTGTATCATGATGTGTTGCTCAATTATTATTCACTAAACCATATCTCATTTTCAACTCTATTCTCTCATCTAAATAACATTCTTAAATAAATCCAACCTAACCATGTATGAACAATACGTTATAATCTATAATTATTTACAATACATGTACTCATAGTTGATTGCAAACAAGGAGTGTAACCTATAAATTCATGTTGTTAAACTGCTTGTAACTCATTTATTGTTTGTATATGACTATGTATGGAAATAAAAAACTTAAAACTGGAAAAAATATCCAGAATAATTCAGAAAAGAGAAATGTGTTACTTGCAACCTGCATCAAAAAATAATAATATAAACCAATGCAGAACCAGCTGAGATAGCACGTAGTGAGCCCTCATCCGGATCTACACTGTTAAACATTTTATTATACATAAGGTGGTGACTTTGTAACATTTCTAATAATTTATATTGGTTGAATATTCAGTAATATATAATAATGATTATCTACATAACCTCAGGTGAAAGTCATGACATATAACTAAAAATTAAAATAGATAAGGCCGAAGTAATATATACAGTAAGTATATAGTAATAATAAGCCTTAATAAATATTAGCATTATTAAAGTTTATTAACAAACTGAAGCAGTATTGAAAACAAATGTACATGCCAATGTTAATATATTCGTTATAATAAACCAATCAAAAATAGGCAATATACAAACATTGGCATTATGTGTTCAATTGACTCCAATCTGTATGTATAAATTTTATTTAAAATATGTGTTGCCGTACAACATTATATTCAATCAAAAAATGTGCTGCAGTAAAAAGATTCCACCCGGAGCTAAATAGTATAGTAATAGTTCTGTCTCTATGTCACAACGGGAGCCATGCAGAATCTCATATCTGGTTACTTAGTTAGTTGGGGTTTAACGGCTTATCAACAGCCAAGGTCACTAAAGACCGGGTTAATGGGCTAATTCCAAATCCCATATAATATTTGTATAATTATATGTACATAGTCAAGTACATATACAAATGTGGAGAACCACACAAAATCAGAACTGAATATTTATACTAACAAAATATTTATTCATCCCTGAAAACAAAACCAATTCTGACCCTATGCCAGGCCCTCGCCACAACCAAAATCACTTGTACCCTCCCAAAAAACAATATGTTCAGAATAATACAATGTATTGGGACTATAGAAAGCACCACAAATTGGATAAATATCCAGAAAACTACAAAGTTTAATTAATAAGGTAGATAAAGAAAAAGAAAAATAAAAACTGCACCACTCCCACAAGCAACACACACACAACTAGTCTGAACATGTATAATGTTCTTGAAATCATGTTTTTACCAGAATTGTCCTATTGACAATAAAGGTTCATAAATATTATTTGTATACATTAGTGTCAACATTTATATTACTATGTACTGTATCATCAACATAATATGCTTTAGTTAGTGTGATTATCTTGTGTATCTAATGTAGATGCTAATAAAGATGTGGGAAGAAAATAAATCATTGATGGAATTATACTTATTGGGTCAAGTTTTTGCAACAATGTTAATGTAGATTCAATGTATACACTTAGTAGTATAACAATAGACAATACATTGTTTACACAGGTGTGCCCATCTTAATGCAGGTCAATAAACGTATGGTAGTAGCATATTAAACTGAATTACAACAAGGTGGTTGACTATGACATGATAAAGATATATGTACCTTAGAGCACATATACTAACCTGGGGAACATTATTATGGCATGTACATCCACGTCTTCATAGTAATATGAACCATGTGTAGATCTTTAAAATGTTAAAGACATATTATAATAGTAGACTATACATTAACATTTCTTTTTGTAGATGTATATCATTTTCATTTTATTTTTGTATTATTTGTTATATTTAATTATTTTTTATTATTTTTATATTTTTAGTCAGGACAACAATGGTAATATCTTCCAATATGTTTATAAATCTGGTAGAAGGCTGGAACATTAGAGATTTTTAAATACAAGACAACGAAGGAGTGTAGCATATAAAGTATTTCTCCATGTTGAAAGACTACTTACCCACTAGTTGGTTAATAATACTAGTGTAGGTATGCTTAACTTAGCTTGTAAGTTGGACCATCTGTATATGGCAGAAAAATGAATGGTATAGTAAATTTTATATTATTTGTGTAGTGTCTAATGTCTTATCTAATTAGACACATTAAAATTTGGATTTGTGTGGGGATTATATTTAGTATATATTGTATAAAGTGTAATATCACACACTACAACATAAACATCGTGCTGAGCAGCCAACCCCATGTCGGTCATATGAAGAACATAGCAATTAAAAAAGCTATTATTTGGATCATCACATATGTTTTCCGGGACACAAATCAGAACTCACTTTTTTATACCTTATCTCGACCACCAAAACCAACCGAAAAATCAGCAATTAAACTGCTTGTAAGATGCAATAAAATACAGTTCAATTACAGGACCAATTGTGGTCATGTCTCGCAGTAATCAGTGATGATCATCTGTATTCTCCTAACATATTTCGATAAAAAAAACTAAATTCGTTGGCTGTGCGCTGTAGAGCAGACATTTTATGAATTTACGTCATGAATAAATCAATATCGCTGAGCGCTTGCCAGTATTATAACAACACAACAAGAATCAAATAGTAAGCGCCTAGAAGAGCATGATTACCGGTGAATAAAAAAATAGGATTTATTGGCAGAATTGTAAAACGAAAGTATTATTTCCAGATTTTGCAGCTCTATTTTTTTTTAAAAACCTACTTTATCATTTTTAGCTCGACTATTCGAAGAATAAGTAGAGCTTATGTTGTCACCCCGGCGTCGGCGTCGGCGTCGGCGTCGGCGTCGGCGTCACCGTCACGCCTTTGTTAAGGTTTTTAGTCAAGCTTGTATATGGAATACTACTGGCCCTACACCCACCATACTTGGACAACTTCATCTCCTAGTGATGTACATCAATAACCCCTGATCTATATTTGACCTTGACCTACATTTCCTCTTGAATTACTTAGTTAATTCCCCTTGGTTAAGGTTTTTAGTCAACCTTGGTTAAGGTTTTTAGTCAAGCTTGTACATGGAATACTATTGTGCATACAGACACCATACTTGGACAACCTTTTATCATAGAGATGTACATCAATAACCCCTGGTCTATATTTGACCTTGACCTACATTTCCTCTTCAATTACTTAGTTAATTCCCCTTGGTTAAGGTTTTTAGTCAAGCTTGTATATGGAATACTCCCGGCCCTACACCCACCATACTTGGACAACTTCATCTCCTAGGGATGTACATCAGTAACCCCTTATCTATATTTGACCTTGACCTACATTTAACCTTGAATTACCTAGCTAATTCCCCTTGGTTAAGGTTTTTAGTCAACCTTGGTTAACGTTTTTAGTCAAGCTTCTACATGGAATACTATTGTGCATACATACACCATACTTGGACAACCTTTTCTCATAGGGATGTACATCAATAACCCCTGATCTATATTTGACATTGACCTACATTTCCTCTTCAATTACTTAGTTAATTCTCCTTGGTTAAGGTTTTTACTTAAGCTAGTATATGGAATACTCCTGGCCCTACACCCACCATACTTGGACAACTTCATCTCCTAGGGATGTACATCAATAACCCTTGATCTATATTTGACATTGACCTACATTTGACCTTGACCTACATTTCTTCTTGAATTACTTAGTTAATTCTCTTTCTTTAAGGTTTTTAGTCAAGCTTGTAGATGGAATACTCCTGGCCTTACACAAACCATACTTGGACAACTTTATCTCCAAGTGATGTCCATCAACAACTCCTGACCTATATTTGACATTGACCTACATTTAACCTTCAATTATGTAGTTAATTCCCCTTGGTTAAGGTTTTCAGTCAACCTTGGTTAAGGTTTTTAGTCAAGTTTTCTACATGTAATACTATTGTACATACAGACACCATACTTGGACAACCTTTTCTCATAGCGATGTACATCAATAACCCCTGATCTATATTTGACCTTGACCTACATTTCCCCTTGAATTACTTAGTTAATTCCCCTTTGTTAAGGTTTTTAGTGAAGCTTGTATATGGAATACTACTGGCCCTACACCCACCATACTTGGACAACTTCATCTCCTAGTGATGTACATCAACAACCCCTGATATATATTTCACCTTGACCTATATTTCCTCTTCAATTACTTACTTAAGTCACCTTGGTTAAAGTTTTTAGTGAACCTTGGTTAAGGTTTTTACTCAAGCTTGTGCATGGAATACTATTGTGCATACAGACACCATACTTGGACAACCTTTTCTCATAGGGATGTACATCAATAACCCCTGATCTATATTTGACCTTCACCTACATTTCCTTTTCAATTACTTAGTTAATTCTCTTTGGTTAAGGTTTTTAGTCAACCTTGTAGATGGAATACTCCTGGCCCTACACCAACCATACTTGGACAACTTCATCTCCTAGTGATGTACATCAACACACCCTGACCTATATTTCACCTTGACCTACATTTAACCTTGAATTAATTAGTTAATTCCCCTTGGTTAAGGTTTTTAGTCAACCTTGGTTAAGGTTTTTAGTGAAGCTTGTATATGGAATACTATTGTGCATACAAACACCATACTTGGATATTTTTTTCTCATAGGGATGTACATCAATAACCCCTGACCTATAGTTTACCTTCACCTACATTTAACCTTGAATTACTTGGTTAATGTTTATATTCAAGCTTGTACATGGAATACTCCTGGGCCTACATCAACCATACTTGGACAACTTCATCTCCTAGTGATGTACATCAATAATCTCTGACCTATATTTGACCTTGACATTCTTTTATCCTTGGATTACTTAGTTATGTCCCCTTGGTAAAGGTTTTTAGTCAAGCATATGGGAACATACTTGGAAAACTTCATCTCCTAGTAATGTACATCAATAACACCTGACCTATATCTGCCATTGACCTGCATTTAACCTTGAATTACTTACTTAATTTCCCTTGGTTAAGTTTGTTAGTCAACCTTGGTTAAGGTTTTTATGCAGGCCGCAGCCACCTTGTTTGTCAAGCTATGTGTACATCGACAACCCTCGTAGTCGAGCTATGCTGTTCTCCTACAGCTCTTGTTAATAATGTCCAATAACCAAACCCGAGCGTATTTGCCGGAACAAATACGGAGCCACATACAATTGCAAGCTCCGACCGTGCATAGTGCCAAATATGTGATATAATTATACAAAATATGACATCGAAATAGTATTGGATTTGGGTTTGTACATAGTATGGTACAAAGTTAGTGTAAGGATGTATGACCTGGAGATTGTAATATTATGTACAGATGGACATGTTTGAATTTGGTTTGTATCTAATAATAACTACGTCTGTAAGTCTGAGAATTTAACAGAAAAGTACTATATTTCAGGGTGGTGGGGTAAGACGGGAAATGGGTGGTTCTGTAATTCAGGGTGGTGGGGTAGGACGGGAAATGGGTGGTTCTGTAAACTTGGAGCAGTATTGTAGTGTCAAAGTAAAATTACGAATAATATAATATAAAGGGTTAGCTTGAATCCAGTACTGTATATGGATGTGGCTGATAAGTTGTAACCAATTTTATTACCACAATATAAAAAAATATATAAAAATAAAAATAATAATAATTTTTTGTTTACACAACATTAGAATTGCAGCTTAATGCATGGAAAGACTAAAATATTCTGAATCTCGGTTGTGTAAAAAAGTATAGATTTTGTCATATTTTGTCATATTTTATCCCTAAATTAAAATATTCACAAATGCACAAAATTAATAATGTTATCAACGAAATTTTTCATTTATAACCTTCTAGTTAGAATATATAATATATTATGTATTATGTGGTCAACAAATTACCTGAATTAAAACAAATTGTCTGAAAACAACTTTTTTTGAAAAGGATATCAAGTTTTTGAAGTTCACTCTGTGGAAGCCAGCGCAGAAAGAACGCTCGTATTCAAAATCTGCTCCTCGAAGCAGTAGTTTAGACGCGCGCGAACGGAAGTGCGTCATTTTATTTGTATCAAACCAATGTTATTTCGGCCCAGTTTATATCGGACCATAGACACAGAGGTTTAGGTGCTGAAAAAGAGAGAGAGAGAGAGTTTGATTGTTTGCGTATTGGTGTTTAACGGCCTATCAACAGCTAAGGCCATGTAAGGCCGGACAAACGGGATCGATCCCATTTTAACCTGCTGCATTGGGGGGAAAAGACCAAAATCGGAACTGAATATTTACATCGAGAAACAATATATTCAGCCCTAAAATTAGAATAACATGACTTGGTGGCAGGTCCATACCACACCAAAGTCACTTGGCCCCTTCCCTTAAAATAGGATTACGAACAATCGTAATACTCACATAAGGGGTATAACTACGTTCAACTGTCACATACAAAATGCCAAAGACGTATATGAGTGCCAAACCAGGTCTCCAATAGAGAGAGAGAGAGAGAGAGAGAGAGAGAGAGAGGAGAGAGAGGTCACAAGTTTCGATCTTTTTAAGTTGTAATCATTATGTTATAATCAGTGCAATTATGTATTGTATAAGTAGGGGATAAATGAACAATTAAGAAGTTTGGAGTTTGGGAGTGTTGAAATTAGCATAAATAATATGTGGCTTATTGTAGTCTATGTGGTGGGGTAGTTAGTTAGTTATATCGAGTGTATGGGAATGTCTAATTATATAGTTTTTTCACGGGATCAGTAACTTAGTATTCTATATGGTAGTAATCAGTTGGACATCAAGATGTAATTAGTTTAAATTCGAAACCGTTTATTCAATCATGTACTTGATAATTAATTGTGTTAGTCGGACCATTATCAATGAGGTCTATGTAACGATTTTTAAGTAGTAATTCTATAAGTTATGGAAACATCATATCTACAACCACAAGTCATATAATCATGTTTGTATGTAGGGTTCACTAAGCAGAGTTACATTTCATTCAGAAAAAAACACAATCTTCCATGTAGAAGTACTAAGGCAATCTCATAGCAACTTCAATTTAGTAGCCATACTACATTACACGCCAGAAACGTACCATTATTATATCCAAGTTCAAGTAAACGTAACATGAATCTTAGATAGAATATCCACAATCACAATATTGCAATACTGGAAGTAGTTCCAGTGGTGGTAATAGTAATCCACATAATGTCCAACGTATGCTATGAAATATGGTTCAGTAGGAGGAGTTACAATACATACAGAAAAGTGCAATATTTCATGAAGAAATACTCTATCAAACTTATAGCCATATCAACTTCAAGGTCATTATACATTACACGAATAAAACATGTAATCATAGATATAAGATCCACAAACATAATACTACAACATAGAAATAGTTCCAGAAATCCACATATCGACCAACGTATACCACGAAATAGAGTTCAGTGGGAGAGTTATAGTTCAGTGGGAGTAGTTACAGTTCATCCAGAAAAGCGCAATCTTCCATGAAGAAGTATTCATGCAATCTCTTAGCCACTTCAGCTTTCATGCCATCATACATAATACGTCTGAAACGGTCCATTTTTGTATTAACGTTCATGTTAATACGACATGTAATCTTTGATTGAAGATCTACAATAAAAAAACTACAATATTGGAAGTAGTTCAAATGGTTGTTGTATAAATCCACATAACGACCAACATACGCCACGAATTTATGGTTGTAAGTCGGGATATGCTTATATCCACACACAAATGTACATGTGAGACTATCACACCGGTGGAAAACATTCGTCTTCCTGTTTAACATATCATCAAATAATATGTTTTGCGGTAGATCGCCTGCAGATAGGTACTTGACAATTTTCATTGGATCAGCACTTGTAATCACGTGTTCCACAATTTCATCGACCCAAGTCATCGTGTTAGATATGGATATGGTTAAGATAAATTATAAACATTAGAAAGAGGATGAGGTCAGAAATTATAAACTGCAGCCGACGTAAAGAGGGTTTAAAATCTCAATACAAGTAGCAATATAAATTACAATATTTTTATAAAAAAGGAAGGATGGCTGCGGGGAAAAACCTAAATTATGGTAATTGAGTTACATAGTTCGATGTAGAAGCAAATCAATGTAATATATTAACGATGCGTGGTGTTCAAGCTTACATAATATTAATAATACTACATCTTAAGAAGAAGCTTTTTGTGCAATCTTTTCTTTGTTAATAATATATTGTTTACTTTTTTATTTATAGTATATACACCATTCACTGTATATATATTCGTATATGCTTTATGTGTATTAGTATATTTGTTATATACCACTGGTTAATACATATGACTTGTATCTTTACTATTAGATCCTTTCTTTTTATTCTGGCGTTATGGTAATATGTTATCTTTAATAAATTGTTTGGGGTATCCACATCTACATACATCAAAATTTAATTCAGCATTGCAAATTATTAACCCTTTCAACACCACAGGCCTGTATAGTGGTATTGGCAAACAGGGTAGATCCAGATAAAACGGCTTGTCACGAGCCGTCTCATCAGGATCTGCACTTTTTCAAGTAATTTTCATATTTTGGAGAACAAAAACAACCCATTTTCATAAATTGACTAGTCTGAAAATCTAGTGATTTTGTGACAAAATTGGAATTGGTAGGAAAATTGACATTACAAGTTACTTGGGGGTGAAAGGGTTAAGTAATATAGGTGGCGCTGGACAGGAAGAGACCAGTGTCAATGTCAACATGTCAAGGTCAACGTTAATTGGACTTCCCAGATCAACGATGAAGATCTTACCAACAAGGATCTGGCAAAGACTCTGCTCATATAGCTGTATACATGTATACAGAGCTCCAGATAAGCTGCCCTCTGAGTATATCATCATACATGTAGTTGTTACTGTTTCGCAGCTATTTCGAGAAAACATACATTTATGTAATTTTTATCGAAATAACTCTGGGACTGATACATCTCTTGCTGAATTAAATTTTGTCGTCTGCTGTTTATTTTTTATTTTTCAATTTTCTCATCAAAACATGGTTTGGCAGCACTGTACAATGGCAATGATTCTGAAGTGCTGTCAAACCATGTTTTTATTGAGAAATAAGGCAAAATATAAAGCAACAGCAGACGACAAGTTGCTTGTACAGTGGAACCTCTCTAAACCGAACACCAAATAGTCTGTGATCTTATTTTCCATGGGTTTCTTGGTCACCACTGGGAATAAATGTTTGACATCTACGACAAACGCAGCCCTGGATTAGCCTGCACGCATGTGCAGACTGATCATGTTTCTGCATTGTTTACAAATATACAAGTCGTCTCCAAATCCGACACCCTGACAATTCTATGTGGTGCCCGGTTTGGAAGGGTTACACTGCAATTAAACCACGACATGTTAATTAATATTATGCTGCTTCATAAACCTGTCCTGAACTAAGTACATTTCTATGAACTATTGTGCGTGTGTGTGTGTGTGTGTGTGTGTGCACTCAGATTAACATCGTTGTGGAAACACAGCACCAAAGTACACACCAACACTATGAACACAAAATCTTTGTGGACACCATATTCTGGTGTCCACAATGTTAGCATCATTATTCAGCCTGTTTCCCCTCATTTGAAGATTGGCCCCCAAAGAGTAGGAAAATTGACATTACATTACTCCATATTCCGGACATTTTATATCAGTGAGTAGTAACCTCGCACACACACTGCTAAAGATTATCAATGTATCGGGTTACTTGGTTACTCATCGAGGCAGCTGAGGGTGCACAGCACGTAGTAAGACTGATTATATGTGGAGATAAGGATATCTGGATACTTTAAATCCCATGTGAACCTCCTGGAATTATATGTCTTTGCGGGAAAATAATTAACTATTGTTTCCGAGACTAGTATAGAGGTGTATCATTGTTGAGTTGATTGTGAAGAGGAAAACGTGGATTTTGTAGTGCTGCACAACAGAAACAGGTTCCTGCAATGTACGTATACTTTCACTAATGTATTGTCTGACAATCAAATAGTAAATTAATAATAATTTGGAAAATAATGTTTAAACAAAAGAAATCACTATATATGTAATTGCATAATTTCATAATAGATAGATAACAGTTAATTAGAAATAGATGTTCATGTCCGGAACTATATATTGTATGTACGTTTTGAAGATGATTGTGTTAGAAACGGGTCTGAAAACATTAGAAACGGGTCTGAAATATATATATAGGAAATAATGAATAAACATAGTGAATGCATTACCACATATACTCACGTGCATACTTTGTATACAAATGTACGTTAGATCTACAGGAACGGATTGATATAATGTTAGAAATTAGTTTAAATTAACCTAATACATGGTCCCAGGGTCTACAATGATCGATTGTGTCACACATCTCGGTCATGCGTGTAGGTTGATCAGGGGCTACATTGACCTCAACCATTATGTCACACATCTCGGTCGGCGGCCCATACATAATATAGGCCATTGTTGGACTGCACGGCTGTGCGTGTATGTTTATCAGGGGCTACATTGACCTCAACCATTATGTCACGCATCTCGGTCGGCGGCCCATACATACTATAGGCCATTGTCAGACTGCACGGCTGTGTTTGTACGTTGATCAGGGGCTACACTGATCGCAACCATTGCGTCACACATCTCGGTCGGCGGACCATACATACTATAGGTAAATGTCAGACTGCACGGCTGTGTGTGTATGTTGATCAGGGGATACACTGATCGCAGCTATTATGTCATCATCACTGTCGGCGGCGCTTACATACTATAAGCCATTGTCAGACTGCACGGATGTGCGTGTATGTTGATCAGGGGCTACACTGATCGCAACTATTGTGTCACACCTCATGGTCGGCGGCCCATACCGGTACATACTATAGGTCATTGTCAGACTGCACGGCTGTGCGTGTATGTTGATCAGGGGCTACACTGATCGCAACTATTATGTCATGCATCTCGGTCGGCGGCCCATACATACTATAGGTCAATGTCAGACTGCACGGCTGTGCATGTATGTTGATCAGAGGCTACACTGATCGCAACTATTATGTCACACATCACGGTCGGCGGCCCATACATACTATAGGCCAATGTGGGACTGCACGGCTGTGCGTGTATGTTGATCAGGGGCTACACTGATCGCAACCATTATGTCACGCATCACGGTCGGCGGCCCACACATACTATAGGTCATTGTCAGACTGCACAGCTATGCGTGTACGTTGATCAGGGGCTACACTGATCGCATCTATTATGTCACGCATCACGGTCGGCGGCCCATACATACTATAGGCCATTGTCAGACTGAACGGCTGAGCGTGTACGTTGATCAGGGGCTATATTGATCGCAACCATTATGTCACGCATCACGGTCGGCGGCCCATACATACTATAGGTCATCGCTGTGCGTGTAGGTTGATCAGGGGCTACACTGATCGCAACCATTATGTAACGCATCTCGGAAGGCGGCCCATACATACTATAGGTCATTGTCAGACTGCACAGCTGTGCGTGTAGGTTGATCAGAGGCTACACTGATCGCAACCATTATGTGACGCATCTCGGTCGGCGGCCCAAACATACTATAGGTCATCGTCAGACTGCACAGCTGTGCGTGTAGGTTGATCAGAGGCTACACTGATCGCAACCATTATGTCGCGCATCTCGGTCGGCGGCCCAAACACACTATAGGTCATCGTCAGACTGCACAGCTGTGCGTGTAGGTTGATCAGGGGCTACACTGATCGCATCTATTATGTCGTGCATCTCGGTCGGCGGCCCATACATACTATAGGTCATTGTCAGACTGCGCGGCTGTGCGTGTACGTTGATCTGGGGCTACACTGATCGCAACCATTATGCCACACATCTCTGTCGGCGGCCCATACATACTATAGGTCATTGTCAGACTGCACGGCTGGGTGTGTATGTTGATCAGGGGCTACACTGATCGCATCTATTATGTCACGCATCTCGGTCGGCGGCCCATACACACTATAGGTCAATTCAGACTGCACGGCTGTGCATGTATGTTGATCAGGGGATACACTGATCTCAACTATTATGTCACACATCACGGTCGGCGGCCCATACATACTATAGTCCAATGTGGGACTGCCCGGCTGTGCGTGTACGTTGATCAGGGGCTACATTGACCGCAACCATTATGTCACGCATCTCGGTCGGCGGCCCATACATACTATAGGTCATTGTCAGACTGCACAGCTATGCGTGTAGGTTGATCAGGGGCTACAATGATCGCAACCATTGTGTCACGCATCTCGGAAGGCGGCCCATACATACTATAGGTCATTTTCAGACTGCACAGCTATGCGTGTAGGTTGATCAGATGCTACACTGATCGCAACCATTGTGTTGCGCATCTCGGTCGGCGGCCCAAACATACTATAGGTCATTGTCAGACTGCACGGCTGTGCGTGTAGGTTGATCAGGGGCTATACTGATCGCATCTATTATGTCGCGCATCTCGGTCGGCGGCCCATACATACTATAGGTCATTGTCAGACTGCACGGATGTGCGTGTATGTTGATCAGGGGCTACACTGGTCGCATCTATTATGTCACACATCACGGTCGGCGACCCATACATAATATAAGTCATTATCAGACCGCACGGCTGTGCGTGTATGTTGATCAAGGGCTACACTGATCGCACCTATTATGTCACGCATCACATTCGGCGGCCCATACATACCATAGGTCATTTTCAGACTGTACGTGTAGGTTGATCAGGGGCTACACTGATCGCATCTATTATGTCACACATCTCGATCGGCGGCCCATACATACATGTACTATATGTCATCGTCAGACTGCACGGCTGTGCGTGTATGTTGATCAGGGGCTACACTGATCACAACTAGTATGTCACACATCACGGTCGACGGCCCATGCATACTATAGGTCATTGTGAGACTGCACGGCTGTGCGTCAAGAGCTACACTGTGATGTTTAATTCTGTTATAAACCAATCAATTTGTATAAAATACTATTTCTTTTTAGCCTTTTTTTTTAAATAATATTTTCCTATTTTTTCGCGTAATTGACGTTTTCCTCGTTAAGTTTTCACGTTAACAGTTCGCGTTTACATCCATTTCTCACATACTATATCATCTACTGTCTGTTTCACTTAAAGTCGCCCAAACGATAAGCCCATTTAAGTACCGTTAAATCCTTTTTGATTTCATAAAAATAAATTTAACCACATTTTAGAGATGTTGCGTTTTTTTATTTGAACGAAATCGGTCAAATATTTATTTTATGATGAAAAACAGATTTCCCTATGGGAATTGAACATGTGAGAAAAAGAGGAGGAAGCAGTGGGGGAAGAGTAAAAACATGGAAATTGACCTCGAAACCTGACTAGATAGATTGGAAATTACCTAAGAAAGCAAATTATATTTTGAAAATCTGTCCACAATTTCAAAACTTTCAAAATAAATATGTTCCATGCTAGATTCCCATAGACAATTTGTCCAAGGTTAAATCCCCATAGAGATATGTTTTTTTCGTTATAAAATCAATATTCACAAAATAAAAAAAACACATCTATAAAATTGTGTTAATAATAAGTCATTTCATTAAGTTCAGTTAACCGTAAAAATGGGCAGTATTTTCAGAACATACTCGCACAACTTCATACATATACGCTGTAGAAATTGGCGAACATTACAGAGCATATATATGTGAACTTACATTCAGCATGTGCTCTGTCGTTTTCGCTAACGTTCCTATTTATTAACGAAACATGTAGACGACTTGCAAATACTTTGAATTGGTTTACACACATTATTCATTTATTACTCAATTGGCTTTATGAATGATCAAAGTAATTTCATTTAAACTGTTGTATAATAAGTTAAAATTGGCCTGACATTAATTAACATGTAAAATCAGTAACACTATGCTGATTGATACAGACTATAGTCCTGAATCAGGAATAGTCATTTACGTGTGAAAATGTAAAGTGGTAAAATCAGGACTTTTGGTCATCAGAAAGTGGGAGAATCAGGATTAAACCATATAATATAGGCCATAGTCAGACGGCAAGGTTGTGCATGTTTTTCAGGGGCTGCACTGATCGTAACCTGTATGCCACTCGTATCGGCCAGATACCCACACATAGAACATGCCATAGTCAGTCCGCATGACAGGTTGATCTGGGCTACACTGATCCCAATAATTATGTTCAACTTTGAATTATTGCACTCTAAGCGACATGCGTCTGACAGATCGTGTGGATCAACAAACATTGAACACTGAAAATCGTCTTAATGTACATTAACTTGGGACACAGAGACAACAGATAGTCTGTTAATGGTCTGCTAAATATCATGCCAGTTTCTGCAAAGAATCAGACACGATGAAATTGATTTATGGAACTGTTATTGAAAAATTCTGAATATTATTTTATGCATATGGTATTGGCCATAGTCAGACCGCAGGACTGAGTAGGTTGAGCAGGGGCTACACTGATCGCAACTATTTTCACGTTTCTCTGCCGACGGCCATATACATGTATAGTCTATAGGCCATGGTCAGATCACAGTGCTGTGTAGTTTGACCAGGGGCTACACTGATCACAACTATTTTCACTTTTCTCTGCCGTCGGCCGTATATAGTATAGGCAATGGTCAGACCGCGGGAAGCAGTAGGTTGACCAGGGTGTACACTGATCGCAACTAGTTTCACTTTTCTCTGTCGTGGGCCATATACATGTATAGTATATGCCATGGTCAGACCGCAGGGCTGAGTAGGTTGATCAGGGGCTAGACTGATCGAAAATATTTTCACTTTTCTCTGTCGTGGGCCATATATAGTATAGGCCATGGTCAGAACGCGGGGAGCAGTAGGTTGACCAGGGTCTACACTGATCGCAACTTTTCTCTGCCGTGGGCCATATATAGTATATGCCATGGTCAGATAGCGGGGAGCAGTAGGTTGATCAGGGGCTACACTAATCGCAACTATTTTCACTTTTCTCTGCCGTGGGCCATATATAGTATATGCCATAGTTAGACCACAGGGCTGTGTAGTTTGACCAGGGGCAACACTGATCGCAAATATTGTCACTTTTCTCTGCCGTCGGCCATATATAGTATAGGCCATCGTCAGACCGCGGGGAGAAGTAGGTTGATCAGGGGCTACACTGATCGCAACTATTTTCACTTTTTTCTCTGCCGTCGGCCATACACTCCCGCCTGCGATTCGCTTACCAAGAATTGCAATCCAGCGGTCCTTGAATTGCAATTCTTCCCCTCTGGAATTGCAGTCTAATTGCAGTCTAATTGCGGTCCAAACGCGGTCCCGTTTTTGCGGTCATTCTTTCGCGATACCGTTTGTGCGGTCATTCTTTCGCGGTCCAGTTTGTGCGGTCATTCTTTCGCGATACCGTTTGTGCAGTGACTACAACTTTGTGTATTGCGGAGTGTAATTTGTAGATAAATAGAGCATACAGTACAGGTGTTACGCTGGAATATTTCGCAACATAATGGTGACAACAAAACATTGCTGCTATGGCATTACTGCTATTGGATGGATTTGGGAACGGGTTTCCAAAACCTGCACAAAATCGAGAAAAATGTCAACGCTGGGTACAGAACTGTGGTCGAAAATAGTTTACCATTGACAATGTTACCAGAGACACCTACATATGTTCGATGCACTTTACCCTGATTTGATCGGCTAATAACATCATGCTCTGCATGACTTTTCATATTATGTATTGTATGGATGAAATTTAATGATGTGCCATCAGAATTATCTGGTTTCAACCAGCTACAACCAGTAGTATTTATCAACATGTCCGTCACACCGATATGAATCTTGAACAAAAGGCTATATCGTTGCATAACTCACAATCAAGCAATTTGATTGTATGAGTCTGAGCTGTACGTCGCTCAGGCTCAGAAAATCACGCATGCCTGATTTCAAGCACAATATTCAATTATTTTTAAATAAATATTTTTTTTAAAAATTACAAGACTAGTGGAGGCGACAGTGTATCGAGTACACATCATTTAACAGTAAATTAAATATATATAATAATAATTACGTGTTTCGATCCGTCCGAGTTAAATGACTCCTATTTTCCTTGTAAAGCAAACAATTACACGGACTGTGTTACACAAGAACAGTTATGAGCTTCGATATTCGGGTAGCGTGCGACTAATTCACATTATTCACATGTCACATAATTCAGTGTTATGTAATGGAATTGCGCTGTGTGTATACATATATGTAGGTAGTAATTCACTAAATGAAGGCCGAGCGTTATGCAAAATATTCCGGTAATACAAACAGTGCCACGGTTTATGATATTTAAAAAATACTCGAAAGTATGGTCACGTGTGTAAATAGTGTTCAAAGTTGGTCAACATGTCATAACGATGAGTGGTCACAAGGAGTTTGATGTGTTATTGTTAACACTGGATTCCTTTAAGTTACTTCTGTTTATGAAACCTACCCAAATTATACGGCGATATGAACAATACAGAAACAATATTTTGTTCGATAATATTAAATGTCATCAAAATTTAATTGTGCCGTCTTTCTTTTTCATGAAAATTGATCCAATATTGATTTTATCGCGAAAAACAAATAGTGGATCGATTTTCAAAATTTAACTTCGTTTTTCTTAGTTAGATCATTAAGAAGCGATCTAGCCAGGTTTTGGAGTCAATTTCCAAATTATTTCGGGTTTTTTTGCAACTCCCATGGCTCCTCCACCTCCTTTTCCCCCATGTTAAATTTCCATAGACAAACAATTTCTTCGTAATAAAATCAATAGTTGACCAAATTTTACAAAATAAAAAAAGGCACATTCTTGATAATATTTATTGTCATACCGCAGATAAGTTTCTCGGCTTTTCATTGGCTAGCTTGCCTTGTCACATATATTATATGACCTGCCAAGGCCGTCAACATAGAGAAATTGCGATTCCCCTCCGGCGCCTCGCGTCCAATGAAGACACATTTTCAGAATATACAGTGTTTTCTAATGTTGAGAAATATCGTTTTCATCCATTATTTAGATATGATATTATTCTACTATTCATTCTCTCTATAGCGCGCATTTGTAATGTTTAAAAAGGGTGAAATAATTACACATTTACACACCTATTTAATTCCTATAAAGAACAGATTGTGTCTAATAGATGGGACCCGAACTTTAATGTTGACTATTTCGGACTAACACGTATTACTGGGGAAGTGTTCTTAAATAACAGATTGAGTGGACAACAATGACGCAGGTGCACACGGGGTGTCGGGTTTCCAGTAATGACAATGCATACCTAAGTATTATAGTGACACAGACACGATTATCGATTGCTTGGTTTGTACGTGAATATGATATGTTTACTTACGTACCCGGCTTTCAACTACAGTCGAACCTCCCCGAACGGCCACCTCTCTACAACAACACCCTCTATGTAACAGCCGCTATTTTACATCCCAAATGGATGATTTCGTCTATATCTAATCCTTAGACGTGGCTTAAAAATTCGTTTAGTAATTATAAAAAACTAAAACGATGTCAAAACGATGTTTAAGCGACAGGCAATCGTTCGTTTGTGGGACCTGGCCCGCATCCGGACTTTGCGAGTATTGTTTTAATCTTGTTAATGCCATATCAAGTTCTTCCTCTGTTGAGCGTCCGCGTGCGGGTAGGTTTCGAGAGTGGTTTTATGAAAAAAACAGACAAACTGTGTATGCTAGTTTACACTATTTACTGATGAAGTAGTATGAACATTGATTTGGGACTTGTCTAAGTTTTAATTTCGTTCATTAATTTACACTTAATACGTTTAATAAGAGTGTTTTCATATTACCTAGCGGCAAACACATTCAATCTCATCAGACCACTCTTGTGAACGCTCTACGTCACGTGACAAACGTGTTAGGAAACTTGTTTGACCGCATTCGGAGATAATTTCAATGTTAAAGTAGCATGCTTGTGAAGTTGATTAGTCCATCGATTGACCAGTAGCCTATTTCATCCACATTCCAAAGTATACTTTGAGGAATAACTTTTCAATTTAAGGATACATTTATTAATTTGTATTATTCTGAATTTGTTACATTATCACAGCCATTTTGGCTGTGATAATGTAATAAATTCAGTAAAATAATTATGCATACTTTTAATCATCAAATATATGCAGTCATTAGTTCTATATGACATAATGCATTTCGGGAAACATAAATGATTACTCCCTCAAAGTATACTTTGCTAGATAAGTCTACTTTGCAAATTTGATGAAATCGGCTACAGGTTCTGGATTGGTTTTATCTGACTACTTTGACCATGTTGACTACACCGAACATGGGTGTCTGCTAGATTTAGTGTGGTTAAACCTATAAGGCTGTAAGTTACCAATGTAAGTTACCTACGTTATAGTCCTGGCCCTGGCCTAAAGACCCGTATAAATATACTAGTTGTGAGACTTTGAATGTTAATTTGAGTAACTGATAGCTGTGACTTAACAATTCTAAGAGGGACCTTTGAAAACTGGGCACGAACATTTGGTGGCCAATTTGAAAAATGGCCGCCATATGACAGTTAGCGAACATGAAATGCCCGTATTGTTTCAATATAAAACTGTCATATAATATTTCAACGACTATATAAATGTTGTTATTATGTACATTGTATTGAATATCATTATCAAAAATAATATTAGTGCTGCCTAAATACTAAAATTCAAGATGGCCACCATAGTAAGAATGTAAACTTTTATATCATGATCTTAATATGAAACGTTTTGGTTGAAAGGTTAAATGTGGTGTCATTTCCACTAACTGATAGGAAGTTATTCCAATGTTGTTTTATTTTTAGAATAATGGTCCGTATAAATGCAATATGGCCGCCAGATTCAACCAGGAGAAATATGTATCTGGATGTATCTGAAAAACACTAGTTTAACTCAGGATTGCGGGTGATTGGCTCTCTGTTCTAAATGAAAGGTGTTTTCAGGAAAGGAGCATATTACAAGGCATCTAAGCCAGTGATTGCAATCAGTGCTATTGAGAACACGCTTGTGTGCTATAATCGCTAACCCTCGTAATAGACCACCTATTTTTGCAGGTTAGATTATTGTATATAACAGCGAATATATTAAATGCTGTAACACAATGCGATATAATCCCTGGATTTATATAGGTTGTAATCCTAATACGATGTGGGAACTAATAAAGGGAACTTTAAGAAATGAATCAATAAAATACTCAAGTAAACAAAATAAATGAGAAAGGAAAAAAGAAAAGGAAATATAGCTAGAAATTAAACGGTTAGAAAACGATTTAGAGGACCACCCAACCAATCAATACACAGTAGACAGACTCAATATTGAAAACAATAAGTATAACGAAATAATTGAAGAAAAAACAAAAGGAATCCTCTTAAGATCAAAAGCTGAATGGGTAGAAGGCTGTGAAAAAAATAAAAAGTATTTTTCAAACTTAGAAAAAAGGAGATCAGAAGAAAAACTATAAAACAATTAACAATAAATGATGCATTACAAGATGATCAAACAATAATACATGATCATGTAAAATAATACTATACGCATATATATAGCGAAAATAAAAATATAGAACATAGTAATAGCAGTTTCTTTGATCTCGCCGAACCACAACTTGATGAAGATCAAAAACAGTCGTGTGAAGGTCTCATAAATACATTTGAATGTAAAACAGCAATAAAAGTAATGAAAAATATGAAAAGCCTTGGATCAGATGGTCTAACAGCTGAATTTTACAAAATATATTGGAATGATGTAAACGAACACTACATAAATTAAATTAACTATTCGTATGCAAATGGATCTTTGACTGAATTGCAAAAACAAGGAATAATTGCTTTATTCCCAAAAAAAGGTAAAAACACACTTTCAATAGACAATTGGAGACCAATATCACTTCTAAATGTTGACTATAAAATTGCAACCAAAGTTATAAGTAATAGAATTAAGAAGATACTAAACTCAGTAATTAACATTAATACAACTGGATTTATAAAAGGTCGATATATTGGAGAAAACGTGCGTACACTGATGGAAATAATAAATGAAAGTAATGAAACAGACACACCTGGACTAATATTTTTTACTGATTTTCAAAAGTCATTTGATAGTCTGAACCATAAATTTATAATTAAAAGTATGCACAATCTAAATCTTGGTGAATCACTAATACAATGGATATCACTGTTCTATAAGGATGTAAAAAGTTGCATTTCAAATAACGGTCACTTATCAGATTGTTTTAAAGTGGAAAAAGGTGTAAGACAATGTTGTCCCGTATCTGCTTACATATTTATGTTATGTATTGAAATAGTATCGAGAGAAATCAATCATAATGAAAATATTAGCGGTCTATTCTTAGGTGGTACGGAAATAAAACAAACACTATTTGCCGACGATGCCAGTTTTACACTTGACGGGTCACAAAGAACATTCAAGAGCTTGTAAAAACGTTGGATAAATGTGCCCTTATATCTGGACTAAAACTAAATAAATAAAAATGTACAATTTTAAGGATAGGCAGATTAAAGCATGACCCAAGCCAATGGTGCAATAACAATATGTATAAGTGGTCAAGCGACCATGCATCAACACTAGGAATAATATTCACAAACAATGGAGCAAACCTACATGAACTGAATACACTTCCCAAGATAAAGTCATTCCAGCATTGCCTAAATAACTGGAGAAAATGGAACCTACCATTAATTGGCAAAATTACTGTACTAAAGACTTTCGCGCTACCAAAACTAATATATCCACTAACTGTGCTTGAAAGCCCAGTTGCTGAAACTAATAAAACTGATAAATGATATAATGTATGATTTTCTTTGGGACAGTAAACCAGATAAAATATCACGTAAAACCATAATTCAAAACTATGAACACTGTGGACTGAAAATGATAAATTTTCATGCGTTTATCAACTCACTGAAATGTTCATGGATAAAACGTTTAAAAGGTATAGAAAATCAGTTAAAAATAGCATACAATAACGAGCTTAAGAAATATGGCGGTGATATTATATTTAAAAGTAATCTTAATGAGCATGACGCAACGCAATTAGCAAACAGGTATACCTATTTAAATGAAGTCTTGATCTCGTGGTGCAAAATTAACTTCCAATATTCAAGTACCAACGTAGCACATGAGATTTTGTGGCACAACTCTAACGTAAAACTTGAAAGAACCAGTACGATATTTTATAAAGAGTGGTATAACAAAGGTATTATGTACATTAAGCATATATATGATTTTAGAGTAAACGATTTCTACAGTTTCAGTGATTTTAAGGATACACACATATGAAATAAATGCTGGCGACTTTTTAAAATATTACGCATTGATAAGCAATATTAAAACTGAATGGAAAGTAAAGATAAGAACAGAATCGTTAAACAACGAGGTGCCGACATACTTAATAAATAAAACATTATCGTCTAAAAGTATAAATAGAATGTTATACAAAAACAAGTTGAATCAATGAGACTACCACAACTAAAACATGTACGAAAATGGGAGATCGAATTAGACAATAAAGAAATTGAATATTTTCAATAACGTTCAAGAGTACAATCAGTACAAAACTTAGAGCATTTCAATACAAATATCTGATGAGAATACTACCAAACAATTCGTTTTTGTTTAAATGCAAATTAAAACCATCAAACCTGTGTGAATTTTGCCACATGACTATAGATTCTAACTAGCACATGTTTTGGGAATGCACCGTCATACAGTAATTTTGGACAGACATAAACCAGTTATTACAAACGAGTAGGCTAGATTATAATCTCAATTTATCATGTGAATATATATCATTTTGTAACGCGAAAGTTACTTGTAAAAGGAAAACAATACTTATTAGTTTTAAAATCCTTTTAACAAAATATTTTATTTTCAGATGCAAATATTGTGAATCACAACCAACATTGGAACACTTTAACACATATCTTAAGCAAGAAATGCAAATTGAAGAAACTATTGCCACTATGAGAGATAAACTCGAAAAAGTTCAATTAAAATGGAATTACTTTATTCAGTAAGCAAACACCTTTTAACAACATTACCTTTATCTTACCATATCAATATTCCCAAACCAATATACGTTACCGTATAAGCGAGTTTTTACCCTTCTCACCTTCCGATATAAATAAACCTAATACCCCAATCCAATACTCTAATAGCCTATATAGACCCTTCAAACAATTAAGACTCATGTTACATGCATATCTGCATAATTAAGGAATGTGACCATGCTCTGACAAATACGTATTTGTTTTTCTGTTTGTCAGATCACGGTCTGTTTTATTCTTTACGCGTACATGTGTACACTATATTATTTTGACCATGTTAACTATGTTTATGACTGTATGTTATGTATTGTATACATGTAACAAAGAGCATTAAAGATTAATAAAAAAAACAACAAAAAAATATCGTATTTATTTTCCTTGTAATTATTGAAAGTTTTTATATTGATAGCCATATTAAGTTTCATCTCAAGTCTTTGATGTTGGTTTGCAGACAAATGAATGGCCATCTCTATCATCAGATCAGACCTCGTGATTTCCATCTGAGAGATTAGAAATCGTGAGGTCTGATCTGATGATAGAGCTGGCCATTAATGTCTTGCTCCTCATTTTGCAGTACATCATCATGTAATAATGTTAGTTCCTTTAATACTAGAAATGAGTGGTGGTTATCGGAGCCCTCTTGTGGATATTCAAAGGATAGTGTATGAACCTACACCAGACAGTCTAGATGAACTGATAATTGCTGTCCATAGAAAATGAGGAATGGAATACATTAGGGACAGGTAATTTAGATGAAGAAGATACTGATAGTAAAACAGTATGTTAGATGTGGTAGGCAATCAATTGATTAAGGTAAAACTAAAAATAATATGAACACATTAGAAATTAGGAACATGTATACAATGATAAAATTATATTTCCGATACAAGCTGGTTTCATGGAGAAAGCTAAGCAACCCTTCAATGTTTGCCACCTTGAATAACTCTCGCAAATGAAGAGTGGAGTAACATTGAGTGTTTGCGTCGAATATCGACAAAGTCGATGCAGTCCAGTATGGTGTTTTAACCGTAATTGGGCTGTGACATGGACTACACCATGGAAGCGTCTCACCTGAGCATATACGAATGCGTTAGTCGTTTATCCAATGTGTAACCGACTAAGGACAACTTCATCCCGGCGTATCCGCCTGTAGCAAGGAGTGAATTCGCCCAAAGTCGATTTCACAGCAAGGAGTGTGTATTGTCTTTGAGCAGGATCACACCGTGTCTGCATTGTATCCAAGATGAATGCGTTAATGGATGATTTAAAATCATAACAGCAAACAGAATATTAGATGTCGGTAGCTCCAGTAGCTGATTTCACCAACAATGCAAAGTATACTTTTCTAGCAAAGTATACTTTGAGGGAGTAATCATTTATTTTTCCTGAAATGCCTTATTTCATATAGAACTAAAAACTGCATATATTTGATGATTAAAACTATGCATAATTATTAAACTGAATTTACTACATTATCACAGCCAAAATGTAATAAATTCAGCATAATACCAATTAATATCATAAAATAAAAAATTCTCCCTCAAAGTATACTTTGTTAATTAAGTATAATTTGCAATGTTGGTGAAATAGGCTTCAGGTCGGCTTTGACGCACCATTTGCTCTGTCATCGTCATTGATATCAATATTACTGGGGTGGGGGGGGGGGGGGCAACACAACATAATGTCCTTGCCAGTAGCCCATTTCACCAACATTGTAAAGTATGCTTTTCTAGCATCGTTTTGGAGAGATTTAATGATTTATATTAGTGGTGTGTTTGTGTTTATCGCATTTATTCCTTCGCTTTTAATTTGTCTCTTCAAATCTGTATTTATGCTTGTTACAATCTTGTAATGTTTTAAATAATCGTTATTACTGATACTGTATAGTTGTTTTATGAACAAATGTTTTATTTCCACTTTTCAATACATCATGTACATCGTATTGCACTTCAACATAATTGGATATTATGTAGTGACCGCTGATACGACAACCTGTACGACCTTTGTGACGTCACCTGGATTTATCCCAGTATATTATTGGAGAGCCAATCGGATTTGGGGATTCCCGTATCCGGAACGGAACAAGTGTTTGTAAACAAACAAGTGAAAGATTCACATGTAAACAATATGGGCCCAAAACTTCCACAGACGATCTTCGCTGGATAATCGCG